>JAQQZZ010112791.1:0-15237 GCA_030265115.1 Mopalia vespertina | reverse complement strand
TGGAAGTGTTATAAACATACTAATTGAATAGAAGTGTTATAAACATACTAATTGAATAGAAGTGTTATAAACATACTAATTGAATATAAATTTAAATAGAAGCATGCCGAGAAAGTTATTTGCAGTTTAAAGACAACAGCACTGCTGTCTGTGGTATCTTGATCGATCTTATCTAGAATGGGGTCAATTTTCTGGGTCACTCAGACCTGAGTCTTTAGCATACAATTACATTACCTGTTATCAGGATATATTGTTATTATATGTTAAGTAGTAGATATTTGTGGCACAAAAACACAAGTCAGTTTCTTTGTCATTTTACTGTGCTGCCCGGCATCACATTTATAATTCGGAAATTAATAACTGTGCTATAGATTAGTTTTATTAATAGACGACTGGTCACTAACTTCTGGTATATTCGTGATTGTCGGCTTCGCTCTTATACTGATTTGTTTAAAATATACAATGTATGAAGGCCATAGGAACATTTGCATTCGGGGACAAGGGCTTTTATTAGTATTATGAACCGGGTAGGTTTGGGGCACGTTGATGCAATATACCGGAAGTAGTAAGTCAATTTACCCCAGTCCTGGATTAACTCAACAATGAATTTCTCTAATAATAATAATAATAACCGGACTGAGAAAAAGTAAATCACTTAGCTATTTCAATTTTATTTCCATAGATTCCTAAACTGGCCAAAGAACATTATTTACAATTGTTTGTTATGTATATTGAAAGCTAAATATATTTTCATTGTAATTCTGAAATTCATACTGTCAGATTATGCTTTTTCGCTCTTTAACTCATATTGTATCTATCTGCTGCATATTCAGATTTTGTTGATTTAGGGAATTATTGAAATTGCCACTGTTTCTTTATGTTTGATAGTCCTAACTGGTTATTAATTACCACATGAATGACGTTATAGAACTTTAGCCGGCTGAATGCCTACCTGTATAAACTCCGAGCTAGAGGGAATTTATCTTTAGCTTAATGTGTGGGCTGTAGATTAAGAGGTCGTGGGTTTCTAACCGAGATAACGTGCCTGCTGTTTGCATCTCCAGAAAAGAGTGCAAATGGCATACAAATACAATGGTACATTTAAAGTTAATGTTAACCGTTATATAAACGGCTGCAACTTTAGGTTTGCAAAATGTAAAACTGTGAAGGAAACGGTTCTTGTTTGCTTAGTCAGAGACAGTGTGTACAGTGAACTCTAAAGTCAGATCCGTCTGTAAATATGATTATAAAAAAACTTATATAAAAATTCTTAGTTTTAACAGATAAAGTTGTTACGGGCGCCCCGCCGTTACGTGGAATACCGCCGACACAATAAACTCCGCCTCCATTCCAGCACTTAAACTATCGTCATTCAATGACTTAGCGCTTAACGAATCACTTACTTGTTCTGGTAAAACCAGTGGTTGATCTGAAATACGAGACCAGGCATACCAAGAACGGAAATACTCGAAATTGAAGCCATTTTGATTTATCCATTTCAAAGGGGCGTCGGAACTGCTGAACTGAAATGAACACATTGCAAGACAAATATGAATTCACCAATAATACAATAGATGCTTGTGGTCAGGAGAAGTAGCCAACCCCTCGTTTTAACGGTTTCAAGACACGAGTAACCAAAACGAAACTTATCATCAATTCAGCCCCTAACCAAGTCATTGACAAAACTGCAGTTTGAGTTTTTGAAGGATTCCTCTTTTTCGACTGAGATCCACTTACACATAAAGGCCGTATTATTAGTCAAATGTATTTTTGACTTTTTATGCTACACTTATATTGTATCGTGATGCCGCTCAAGTAAATGTATATTAAATTTGTGCCTGTATATTTGTAAAGCTTCTGTTCTGCACTCTTCCATTTTGAACACATTGGTCATCTTTGTTCGTTAGAAAAATATTTTTAAAAGACAGTGGCATGAAACGCCCTCCATACATTTTTCTTACAGAACCATCATTAAAGAGGCTTCCAGTGGAAAATCTTTTTAGTTGTTGTTATAACTAAATTTAAGTCTCAATTTGGAGCAAAGTGCAGCAGATTATAAACACGTACTTAACATTTATCTTCGGTGTTTTAGCACAGTCTGAATTACACTATCAAGCGCGGAGTTTGTACAGAGTGACACCATCTCATGTCCATCCCATTCTATAGAGTATACTGAATATCAACATATCATGCGCTCTCCTGCCATTTTAGAGTACATTGAATGACATTTCGTGCGATCTCCTGCCATTTCAGCGTATAGGCATGCGCTCTTGTATCATTTTAGATAATACTGAATGACAACATCCCATGCACTCTCCTGCCATTTCAGAGTGTATTGAATGAAAACATTTCATGCGCTAGACTTTTATTTGAGAGTATACATGTACGGAATGACAACGTCTCATGCCCTCTCCTGTCATTTCAGAGTATATTAAATGACATCTGGATGCGGTCTCCTGCCATTTCATGCAGCGTATACGGAGTGTCAACATATCATGCGCTCTCGTAACATTTTAGATAATACTGAATGACAACTTCTCATGCGCTCTCCTGTCATTTCAGAGTATATTGAATGACATCTGGATGCGGTCTCCTGCCATTTCATGCAGCGTATACGGAGTGTCAACATATCATGCGCTCTCGTATCATTTTAGATAATACTGAATGACAACATCTCATGCGTGTTCCTGCCGTTTCAGAGTATATTGAATGAAAACATTTCTTGTGCTAGACTATTATTTTAGAGTATAGGCAATGACAACATCTCATGCGCTCTCCTGCAATTCCAGAGTATATTGAATGACATCTCATGCGCTCTCCTAGCATTTTCTACTTGTATATAGAAATCCGTGACTTATGAGAGAAAGTTTAAGGATATGAGCACCACATAAGATCATCGATTTTTGAAGAAAATCTCCAGATAGGCCCGCTCTACATTCAACCTGATGGGACAGTAAACTAACATATTTGGTTTTGTTTATGTTCTTATAGAATAATATTAAATGTAGTTGTCGGGTGTTTTTTTTTATTGTAAACCTCTATTTTTCTGGAAAGGCACAGAATTTGTGCCATTTGTACTATTTGTATCAATATAAATATTCGTTAAATATTTTTTATGATTTTACATTTAAACTTTTACTGTCCATGTTATATGAGATAGATTCCATTTTTCTGTGATTTTGTTTCTTCGTCAATATATAGACAAAGTCGGTCAATTTGTATAAAGTTTTGTGACTGATCCCTGAATAAAATCTACATGTATATAGATAACTCTTTATTTTCTGACCATTACGTGTATTTTCTTCTTTTAAAAATTTATTTTTTCGACTACTTTCTGTACCCTTGCTTAGTATTTTTGCCTGTATGGTTTCAAAATGGACTATTTTAATTTCTCCATTTTGTGTAGAATTTCACATGTTTGGCGTATTTGTGTTGAGCATGCACTATGTGTAGGCCTACAAAATACTCCAAATATACACAAGGTATGTAGGTTTGCTGATTTATAAAAAAAGAAGGTGTTTTTAAAAGGAATTGTTAACACGTTGGGCTTCTATTCTATATCACATGACAAGTACCTTGGTTTATTTAGGCTTTTTGGATAATCGAGGTTCCTTTCTTTTTTGTGTTGACACTTGTGTAAGAGTGTATGAACTACTCTCTCTAATTCTATACAATGTGTATATACATATTAACTACATTAAGGTAGCTGTGAAAGTAAGCTGTAACATATCCTTTTCAATATTTAAAACACATAATTTATGCAGATGATTTATGTCTGCTCATCTGTCAAAGATATGACACTTTGGTGAATATATTCCTTTTCGGTGAAATGCTCCCTGCTTACATCAAGAGCATGTGGTCCTGACCAAAGAACAGTATAAATGATAAATAGGGGATGAGTGTTTCAATAGAAGTGGACCACTCTACTCTTCTGTGGACAGGTCGGCGATCAGATTGACATAATATTAAAGGAGAAATTTAGCGTTGAAAGGCTAATCTCTAGCGACTCCGCAGCTAAACACTCACTGCATCTACATTTGAAATTGTCATCAATATATACCTTCACCAACTTCTATAAATGCCGCTTAAATAAGTTCAAATTTATTTTACACTGCATGGGAACAACGTTATTAATTTTGGATATTGCATTCTCCCTGTCAATGGACTTCTTTGTAGATACGCTTAAATTTATATTTTATTTTCTATTGAACGAACAAGAAAGTAAAAACATCCATTACAAACTAGGAACATTTCCCGTAGGAGCTTGACAAATCAAACACAATACATCCCTCATGACATGATAACGTTAACATAAACACAACATAACCTTTTAATCCAACTCTCTTTTTTCGAAAATATCCGTAAATGTTATTAGCCGGAAAATAAGTTATTTGGTATATTCTTTAACGACATTGTTATGGGTATACAAACAAGCAATCAATGTATCTTAACTCTTTTGTTATCATAGGGTGAGTTACAAAGAAAAACGCTATTCTCTTCTACCTTGTCTTCGGTTCAACGATTCTGCAAGCCTACAACAGAGATGGTACCGGTACATGTGCGAGACACATAAGTTAGCACATACCTTAAAACGCCGTCTTTAGGATAGTCATTATAGGCCTGTTATACAACACAACTATATGGAGAGTGATACCTGACGAGAGTAGAGAATAGAGGTGACTCAGAAAGGTATTTATTGGCCCGTCAACATGGTAACGCTACTAAAATGGCCCCTTGAACATGGTGCCGTAGTCAGGAAAGATTTACAGCTCAGATTACTGTAGCCTGTGGTTGTCGACTATAACATAACCAGGAGACAATAGCCTACAATAATGCACAAAGCAAGATACATTGGTGTTTTATTTATTGTATTGCCCTAATTTCTTATCGGTGACTATAATATAACATGTGATTACCAGGATACGGTTTTATAAACAGTAACTTCGATCAAAGCAAATCATTTAGGATATATTTGCCATACAACGTTTATGTGTTGTTGGTGTATTGAATTCGGAGGTACGTTGAATAAAAGGGCTCCATTTAAAATAGAAATTTTATATTTCGGTGTAAAATTGAAAAAAGTGCAGCCAAAATTAAAAGCGTTAACAGCTCCCCGATCAATTTCCACATTGATGAAAATCTTCAAGATCTCCTTAGCTTTTTATCGCCTCATCTCTTGTGAAGGACCTGATTATATACAGTCATTTCTATTTGAGTAACTCACCTGGGATGTATACTTGTTTACTTATGTCATTTGACCAATCAATCACCGTTGCTCTTCGCTGATTGGTAGTAGCATTTCCCGTAAATCTTTCTTTGTCAAGAGAATTTTCTTGGAAGATTAATATCCCATTTTCACGGAGGTGGAGAGAAGGTTTCAAGGGAGCAGGGAGTTGACTTTGGTAAGATATTTGATAGCCTCGGCTAAATTTATCTCGCGGCTTTACTTTCTAAATTATAATTATTTCGGCATCCTTAGACGACATTGGGTTACATCAAGTGAGTACTATCTGGTCTTCTAGTTATTGTGTTGATCTCTCCCTCTCTAGTGATTCGATATTATTTACATTGGTCGGCCTTCATTCATTCTGAATTGAATTATACGGGAGATCTTAGACCTCGCAGTTGCGGACTTATTATTATAACCAGCTTCCACGTACTCTGTTAACATCTAAAATAATACAGATTGTTTAAATCACTAATCTCACTAAAGAAGGCCCTACACAAATCTTTTAGGCTTTCTATAAAATCGATTTGCTCCACAAACGTTTGCAAGCTAAAAGTCGACCATCCGAAGTTTCCTAAACAAATTTTAAAAAATGAAACTTGTCGGAGAATTCTGTTTTATCTTTTGATTTATCCTTATCCTTTATAGATATTTGCTGGTCTTTGTTTGTTCACCGCCACATTAATAGGATGGGACTTGGAAATGCTAATCTCCGTCCGTCCGTTATAACGCCTGTCACAGTAATGTTACGAACGGAATAATTTGAAAGCAAAAAACTTCAACTTTTGGAATGTATAGTTCTCCTGTTTAGACCGTGGATGTGATTGCGTTTAACATAATTGCAAAAAAACACTATGACCGATACGCGATCTTTCTAAAGCTTATTGTTTCTGTGTTGTGAACACAATAACTTGAAAACGAGTTCACAGATTTAGACTTTAAATTTCATAGGTAGCTTCATCCTGTTGATAGCATGGCGGGTTAGAATTGCGCACAGCAATATGGCCTTCGATGCGGAAGTTAACAACATTTGCAAATGTACATGTATTTGTTGTGAACACAATACCTTGAAGAAACTTCATATTTACTTCAAACTTACAATCTTGTCTACTCCTCTTGCAATGACGGATGAGAAAAATATGGCCTGAAAACATGATTTTGAAATGTTAGCGTTGTGAGCGCGATAATATGAGAACTAATTTCCATTAAATTGAGGTTCCTCTCTGTTAAGACCACAGATGAGACTTCATTTCACCGGATTCCGCAAAACAATATAGTTGCCATTGCGCACTATTGCAATAAGTATGTGTGTTTGACGTGAACACAATATCTTAAGTACAATCAAGACAATAACTTCACACCTATAAACCTAACCTATTCATCTCGCAATGAAGGATGGTCGTTATTGTTTAATTTTTTAGTATTAACATGTTTATTGTGATGAGCCTGTTTTCTTGCTATCAGGGATAGGATTGCAAGCACCGTATTTAGCAAATCAGCACGGTCGCCATTGTGAAATTTTTAATTTTACTCCCTTATTGTGTCAACACAATATCTTGAAAATGAAACTTGGAAAATAGCTTGCATCCATCCAAAATATGTTGATGCTCAACGCACACGTATTGCCACCATTGGAATGTTTACAATATACATGATTCTCTATGTGTAGGGAACAGGATTCATTTATAATATTATTTCAATCACAGATTGTAGCTTTCACCTTTTGCATTTCACCAAATTCAGCCCAATAACATGGCTGCCTTTGCAAGTCTGATTTGTACTCCTTACTGTCCAGACTGTTTGTTGTTGTAAGATCTGATTTTTTTTTACTCCTTACTGTCCAGAATGTTTGGTCTTGGTAGGTCTGATTTATACTCCTGTCTAGAATGTTTGGTGTTGTGAGGTCTGATTTATACTCCTTACTGTCTAGAATGTTTGGTCTTAGGAGGTCTGATTTATACTCCTAGCAGTCCAGAATATTTGGTCTTTTATGGTCTGATTTATACTCCTTACTGTCCAGAATGTTTGGTGTTGTGAGGTCTGATTTATCCTCCTTACTGTCCAGACTGTTTGATCTTGGGAGGTCGGATTCATACTCCTTGCTGTCAAGAATGTTTGATCTTGGGAGGTCTGATTCATACTCCTTACTGTCCAGAATGTTTGATCTTGGGAGGTCTGGTTTATACTCCTTGCTGTCCAGACTGCTTGACCTTTTAAGGTTTGATTTATACTCCTAGCTGTCTAGTATGTTTGACCTTGGGAGGTCGGATTTATACTCCTTACTGCCCAGAATATTTGGTCTTTTTTGGTCTGATTTATACTCCTTACTGTCAAGAATATTTGGTCTTTTATGGTCTGATTTATACTCCTTACTGTCCAGAATATTTGGTCTTTTAAGGTCTGATTTATACTCCTAGCTGTCTAGAATGTTTGACCTTGGGAGGTCTGATTCATACTCCTTACTGTCCAGAATGTTTGGTCTTGGTAGGTCTGATTTATACTCCTAGCTGTCTAGAATGTTTGGTGTTGTGAGGTCTGATTTATACTCCCCACTGTCCAGAATATTTGGTTTTGGTAGGTCTGATTTATACTCCTAGCTGTCTAGAATGTTTGGTGTTGGAGGTCTGATTTATACTCCCCACTGTCCAGAATATTTGGTCTTTTATGGTCTGATTTATACTCCTTACTGTCCAGAATGTTTGGCCTTGGGAGGTCTGATTTATACTCCTTACTGTCCAGAATGTTTGACCATGGGAGGTCTGATTCATATTCCTTACTGTCCCGACTGTTTGACCTTGGGAGGTCTGGTTTATACTCCTTGCTGTCCAGAATAGTTGGTCTTTTAAGGTCTGATTTATACTCCTAGCTGTCTAGAATGTTTGACCTTGGGAGGTCTGATTTATACTCCTTACTGTCCAGAATGTTTGACCTTGGGAGGTCTGATGTATACTCCTTACTATCAAGAATGTTTAGTGTTGTGAGGACTGATTTATACTCCTTACTGTCCAGAATGCTTGACTTTGGGAGGTCTGATTTATACTCCTTACTGTCCAGAATGTTTGACCTTGGGCGGTCTGATTTGTACTCCTTACTGTCCAGAATGTTTGACCTTGGGAGGTCTGATTTGTACTCCTAACAAATACTGACCGGATTGTTTCGTTAATTTTGATCTGAACCGCATTGGACTGAAATGTCAATGTATCATTATAAATTAGCTATTCAAGATGCCAAATGGTAAGAAAAAAATCGATTTGAAATGACCTGACCAAGTCAACACATGCAGTAAGTAAACAAAATCCGAAAATCGAATAACAAATTGTATTTGAATTATTGTTACATAAATAAGATTAAGCACAAGTAT
The DNA here is from genome assembly GCA_030265115.1 of Mopalia vespertina. Taxonomy (NCBI): domain Eukaryota; kingdom Metazoa; phylum Mollusca; class Polyplacophora; order Chitonida; family Mopaliidae; genus Mopalia; species Mopalia vespertina. Next base: position 6,649 of record JAQQZZ010112791.1, on the reverse strand, counting down.
TTATTTGAACATATGTCATTGTTTACATTTATTATTATATAAATAACATTAAAAAATATCAATGTTGTTGTTAACCTTCAAGCAAATTAGTAAGTTATTGTACCTAATGGTAACCTGAAGAAACCGTTATACCTGAGGATATCTTTGGGCACATTTCTCACAGACCTTCGTCATGATCACTGTTTATGTGAAACCCAACAATATTTACCTCAGAACAAAACAGACACTTTAGTATACCGGAACCATCACAAAGAAAAATAATACAGAATATAACAGCCTCTAATCAAACCAAAAATATTAGCTGACTGACAGTTTGATAACCCAGAAAGCCGGATAGAAGACCTTTAGTAAAACCAGAAAGCTAAACAAACCTCTGACTTAACCAGTGTTTGGCATAATAAACCAAACATTGAACGAACCAGAAACCGTAATGTACCAGCTGATGGATGAATCCGATTGGTGAATATATTACCCGTGGATAAACCATAAAGTTGAGAATTCAACAGCTCTGAGATTACCCAGAATGACTAGCATACCAGCCATTGGATAAACCAGCCTCTGAATGATAAGTATACAAACCGCTGGATAAACCAGAAAGATGAGTATACCAACTGCCGGTTAAACCAGAATGATTAGTACACCAGCCACTCGATAAACCAGAATGATTAGTACACCAGCCACTCGATAAACCAGAATGATTAGTACACCAGCCACTGGATAAACCAGAATGATAAGTACACCAGCCACTCGATAAATCAGAATGATAAGTATATCAACGGCTGGATAAACCAGCATCATTAGTATACCAACTGCTGGATTGAACCAGAATCATTAGTATACCAACCACTGGATAAATCAGAATGATAAGTATACCAACGACTGGATAAACCAGCATCATTAGTATACCAACCGCTGGATTGAACCAGAATCATTAGTATACAAACCACTGGATTGAACCAGCATTACTTGAACAAGAATGATAAGTATACCAGCCACTGGATAAACCAGCATCATTAGTATACCAACTGCTGGATTGAACCAGCATCATAAATATACAAACCACTGGATAAACCAGAATGATTAGTATACCAACTGCTGGATTGACCAGAATGATTAGTATACCAACTGCTGGATTGACCAGAATGATTAGTACAGCAACTGCTGGATTGAACCAGCACCAGTACACCAACAGCCAGTTAAAACAAAATGATTAGTATACCAGCCACTGTATAAACCAGCATGATTAGTAAACCGACTGCTGGATCAACCAGAATCATTAGTTTACTAGCTGTGTACTAACCTGTCACTAAATCATAAAGTTGGGTATACTAACATCTAAATACACCAGAAATCTGAGCTTACCAGCCAACTGATTAAGTTTGTGTCATGGCATACAGCTCCGGAAAGCTAAATCGGGGTATACTTATTCAGCAGTAAATTAGTGTCTAAAAAAAAATTAAACAAAGTAGATATAGTGGACTTTTATTTTAATGTATGCTTGTAAGTTACTCTATACCTATACACTTTGATCATGTAAATTAAATTGTAAAAACAATCAGTTGCATTTGATATAGGCCTTTGTATACACAACAATTTAATATAGAAATAACTCAAACAATTAAAAACACAAAGAAAAACAAAAAATTCAAGCTTTAAACAAACAGAATACTAAAATTTGTCAGTAACAGTACATTACATACTCCCATTAATAATGTCCACAATTGTCATGATCAAAAGAGGTTTTGATTTCTGACAACACTTGTCTGTTGCCATGGTTACATGGGCAGACAGGAAAAGACTATGTTTGATCTAATACTAATCACAGCAATTTTCTTCAAGCTGACAAAAGGTCATTTTAAGGAGACAAAACATAAAAATGATGTTTCAAGGTACCACCAGAAAATACTCTTCCTTTCCTTTTTATCATTCGCAAAAGTCGCCAAATTTTAACCAGGCAGAAAATATTTGATAAATTAAAAGGCAAGAATAACAACCAGCCTGGGCAATGGCTGAAAGCTTCCCTACTACTGATGGTGGCTTTTGACCAAATGCAAAAGGCTGCTAGTCTTCTTCTACTTTAAGATTGATTGTTTGATTGATTGATTGATTGATTAGTGTTCACGCCGTGCTTAAGGGTATTCCAACAATTATTGACACAACACAACCAAGATGTGAAGCATTTCCATAATGTTGGAAAGTTACTTTTCCTCCAGTGCTAATTAAAGACAGCATTGTTACTCTTCAAACAAACTGCCCTTAGACAGAGGGCCTGCTTCAAGAACTCATTCAGGGAAGTATATTGTGATAGATATCGCAAGGTTGTTTGAGCGACTCTGCTTCTGTTAGATGTACATAGCTTAACATACACAAATTTGGTAATAAGTATCGGATATATCATCAGTTTATAACACAGTTAATAAACAGAAATTTTAAATTTAAAAATAATGATAAAATGGTACAACTCCATTTAAAAAGAGAATTAAGTAAATCTGTGATGAATGACATCTCCAGCTTGTGGCAGTAAAACTTTGGCTTACAGTATATCATGAATAGGTTTGTTAATCAGTTAAACAAACAAGAATATGTTATAATATACAGGGTTGACAGTGTCTGGGTCCCCACACCTTTCCAGGACATTCCAGAAAGTTCCAGAGGTTTTGTATACATTGAATCATTCACTACAGGGCAACAGGAAAGTCTTGACATAATCTAGGAAAGATGTGGGGTCATTTTCAGTAAATGTCAGGAAGAGGTGGGGAAGATTCTGAGTTGGAGGGGAAGCTGAACTGTGTGGCTTCAAAATTTCATGAAGTATAATAAAATCCCAGTGTACATCTATTGGAAGGGATGATGAAGCTGCAGCAGCAATCTATCAGCTGATATGGATCTCTCTTGTTTCATTATGTTATGGTTTCAAAATCATGTTGGTCCTTATTTCCGTCAGTCCCTATATTATCATAAATTACATAACAAAACACCAATAATGCAATGACAACCAATAATGTACTAAAACTAAACCAGAATGTTGGCAACCTATACAGTAAAAATCATATAATGCATTTTTTCATAAGAATTGCTACATTACATATTAATTGTTGAAATTTGTTTTTACAGAAACTATTAAAAGTTACTGCATGTACTTGAACAGACAATTTTTATTCGGTATCAGTTAGGAAAACTATTGTACTATCAACCAATGCTACATGTATATGAGGAATGGATTACATCATTGGTTGATTGTTTACACTATTGGCTTTTACTACTTTATAGGTATTTTATCACAGTATCGGTTATAGCAGCGATGCTATGGAAAATACATGAGTACATACATAACAATTCATTCTTCAAAAATTTTTTCTACAATCATCCCAAGATTTTTTATTTTTTTATCAATAATCCAACTAATGTCAAAATAGGTCCACTTCACACTGTTCTTTGCCTCATTACAGTGGAAAACTGGGAGAAAATCTTGTAAAAACCACCCCCACAATTGCTGGAGCCACATCGTGTGACTCACTCATATACCTGATGGTCGACAGACAGACTCGATCACGTGAACGGTAAATTGGAGTAGGATTAGTAAGCACACACGCTACCACTAAGCCACGGCCCTTATCTTTGTACCCCATTATCTAGTAAAGTCTTTTTTCTATAACATACAATTTCAAAGAAAAAGTCTGCTTTTCTAAACTCTTCTTCACTCAGAAATATGGTGGCAACAAAAGTCCAAAATCTCCCCTATAAAGCATAAACTATTCCTCAAAAGTATATAAAATAGTTAAACAGTTTTGTTCGATACAATTTTATTGTTGTGGCATTTCTAAATTTTTATAACAATATTGGAATATTTGATACATGCAGCTTTATTGTAAATATCAATTTATTAATCTCAATGTATAAAACTTTGAATATAAAGCTATAAAATATGTGTAGCATAAAAAACCTCTTTACACAGTCAGCAACTGTACAAAATATCATCTTCATAGTTCTGTGAGTTCAGCCTGAAAACAAAACAAAGGAATGGTCTGTCAGAATGTAGCCTGTTGGCTTGATAATCTTACAATAGAGAACAATACTCCAAAACAGAAAGAGATAAATTGCTGAGTATTTAACATGTTATCAAGTTTGAAGGTACACTAAACAAAATCTAAAAGTATTAAAATTATTTTCTAAACTTGAATTAGAATAAATCTTTAAACATAATACACTCTATGCATTTATTCTTAACTAAATAGTATCTATTGTTCTCTCATGATTAATATCTTAAAGTCTTTCTTATTCAAATATAATTTCTGATTTTATCTCACTAAGAACAATTAATTCTTTGAATAAACAGCACAGTTATTTTCATTCTTGCATTGAAATAAAATATCCTTTGAAGTATAAAGTTTTCTCTATTCTCCAAAGGACTTGTACGAAGTCATGCTGCCGGTTTCAACACAACACACTATTAAACATTAGTACTAGAATGACAACAACAGCTAAAGAAGATAAACCAAGGATGTTAGATTGGTTGCTTGATTAAATATTCAGTGTTAGTGGAGAGAAAGTTTTACACAATACAGCATAGTAACTTCTAAAAAAGATCAGAAATTCATGATTAAATAAATGCTTCAGTTAATTGATCAAATTATCAGGAGTGATTGGATGATATAGAAATGTCATATGTGTGGAAGATATATATCCTATAAATAGATTTGCTATCAGGAATTATGATTTCATGAAAACCGTTGTTAGTGGATACCAGACCTCAATTGTCAAGGATAAAAATGCTAATGCTCAAAGAAAACCTACTGAAAACAGACAGTATTAACATACACAGTCCAGTACAATGGGATAGTGTTGAAACATATAAAACAGATGAATCCAAGGACAAAATAAAGTTTGCGAAAACAGAGATATCAAGGACAAATAGAGTCTGCCAGACAATCTAAAAAAAACAGACACAATCAATGACAAAGAGCTGACAGATTACAGGACAATGCAGGTGAAAACCGATAAAATCAAAGAGAAATAAGATAATTCAACTTCAAAAAGAAGCTATCGCTTTAACATTAACTACATTTATAGCTATTACATTCACATAAGGGTTAGTAAAATGGAGATAACTCTGAGACCTGCTGGTTTGTTCATAGGCTTCCTATTAAAGGCATAAAGCTGATACAATCTTGTGATATGTACACAAAACACACTTGCAATCTAAAATGAATATTTCAAGACATGCCTGGCATAGGATCAAAAGATATTTTTGGGGATATTTGTTTGTTTGGTTCCACAAACTTTTTGTCCACAATTAAGGTGTTTTTTTTTTTATTAAATATGATTTTTGTTTGAACATATTCATATTGTTTTTCTTTTTGGTTCTTCTACTGGTTGTTTGGATTGTTCTTTAAGGTTGAACATATTTATACAGTGTTTCTTTGGCTAGTACTGATTTATTGAACACCTCTACTTTAGGTTCAATATGTCTGTACTGGAAAAAGACTGTCAAACCCAGGTCATTGATTGAGTTTTGATTAGGTGCCAGTCAGGTTCTCTTTGATTGAACTAGTTTGTCTCACCATTGGTTTCATTTATTTGTATGGTTCATACTGGGTTCTTTTTGTAATTTTACTGATTTATGTGATAGCACTGGGTTCTTTGTCCATTTACTGATTTATGTGATAACACTGGGTTCTTTGTTCCTCTGCTGATTTATGTGATAGCACTGGGTTCTTCGTTCATTTACTGATTTATGTGATAGCACTGGGTTCTTTGTCCGTTTAATGATTTATGTGATAACACTGGGTTCTTGTTCCTCTGCTGATTTATGTGATAGCACTGGGTTCTTTGTCCATTTACTGATTTATGTGATAGCACTGGGTTTTTTGTCCATTTACTGATTTATGTGATAACACTGGGTTTGTATGTTTGATTGGGGTATAAGGTCGTACTAAGGGGTATTTCACTTATATGATGATGGATTGTCCACTCCACACCGCTCCTTTCCTCATTAAGGTGGAAAACTGGGTGGAAACCCCTTAAAAGAAAACTGAGTGGAAACCCCTTAAAACCACCCCTGCGATTGCCGTAGCCTCGTCATGCGACTCACACATATACCTGATAGTCGACAGATATACTTGATCCTGTGAATGGTAAATCTAAGTAGGATAAGTATTAAAAGTGCACATGCTACCACTAAGCCACTATCACGGGCGGTAACACTGGGTTCTTTGTCATTTGTCAGATTTATGTGAAAACACTGGGTTCTTTGTCATTTTACAGATTTGTGTGATAACACTGGGTCCATTTACTGATTTATGTGATAACACTGGGTTCTTTGTTCCTCTGCTGATTTATGTGACAAAACACTGGGTTCTTCGTCCGTTTACTGATTTATGTGATAACACTGGGTTCTTTGTTCTTGTGCTGATTTATGTGATAACACTGGGTTCTTTGTTCTTGTGCTGATTTATGTGACAAAACACTGGGTTCTTTGTCCTTATAATGATATAGTTCAGGGTCCGTAATGTCCGGTATCGTATCGCATTTTGCGATAGAAATACGGCTTCTTGCGATGCATTCTTACTTTCGCATCGCTATTTCTTGCGATGCAAAAATAAAACCACCCCTAAAATCGCATTTACGTGTGTAAGTATTAGTTAGTAAT
>JAQQZZ010112780.1:0-15238 GCA_030265115.1 Mopalia vespertina | reverse complement strand
CAAGTTCAAACCATTAAAGTGTTTCGCAAAATAGCACGGAAAGCTGATACTGTTTACAATTTTCTCAGCCATAACTTTGCGAAAGTGAAAACTGTGTGAAATGATCTGTAAATGGTCATCCCAGGTTCTTCCCATGGTTATACAAACTTATTTTAGGAGGACCTGTTCAGAGGTTTCCCAAATTGTTTGCAGTGTTATTCTAAATTTGCATTTTGCTACCTATAACTTTCCCTCAACAGTCACATGACACTTACTCAGCAGTCACATAACTTTCCTTCAACAGTGACACAACCTTGTCACATGACACAAGACACTTAATCAGCAGTCTCATAACTTTCCTTCAACAGTCACATGACACACTTACACAATGTGTCACAACTGTCAACAGTCAGGTAGTACTTACACAATGTTTCACAACTGTCAACAGTCAGGTAGTACTTACACAATGTTTCACAACTGTCAACAGCCAGGTAGTACTTACACAATGTGTCACAACTGTCAACAGTCAGGTAGTACTTACACAATGTGTCACAACTGTCAACAGTCAGTTAGTACTTACACAATGTGTCACAACTGTCAACAGTCAGGTAGTACTTACACAATGTGTCACAACTGTTAACAGCCAGGTAGTACTTACACAATGTGTCACAACTACCAACAGCCAGGTAGTACTTACATAATGTGTCACACACCTTCCTATGTAACTCCCCACATGAAACCAGATTGTTCTCTACTTTCATCAACACCTGAACAAATAAACAAATATTGAGCACTCTACAGTAGAATTATTACACATGCATGTTAATATTAATTTCTGTTTGTGTGATTGGTGTTTAACACCCGCAATACTCCAAGGTATTTCACTCACACAACAATGTATTATACACTTGTATCTCTGCCTTATTTACATGCACAGCCATCCAGGTCAGGACACACCCTCATATAGCCCCGATCCACGGTGGAACTCAAACCTGTACAGGGCATTTACATGTGCATCAAACAAGGATCTGCAGTCGTACATGCTAATCGATGAGCCGCGCCCATGGGCACCAACACAGAATTGCATGAATGTCAACTGAATATTCAAATTTTGCCATTTTTAGTCAATGACGTAGGGGGCACTGCTAGTTATATGAGTAACATATTTATCTCCCTTTTTTGTCACTGGCCAACCCCATTGCTTGGCTTGTTTGTTTGTTTGATTGGGGTTTAACGTCATACTCAAGGGTATTTTACTTATATGACGAAGTGCAAACCCAATGGGTGAAGGAAACCACCCTAGACACCACTGGCAACAAACAAAGCGGGACAAATACAGGACAAAAACAGGACGCAATACAGACACAACAAACATATCAGCTTCCTGTTCCCCTTTAGCTCTGAGCAGCCGGGCAACATGAAGCTCCCTCCAACCACTCGCCCATTGCTTGGTAAGATACTCGCAAACATACACCATACATGTACATGTATGTCATACCTGTGTGTGTGTGTGTTATGGATGTACTGCGACTACTGGGTTTTCAGCCATGCCAGAGTGCTATTCATATCTCATTATTATTATGGTGAACAAATACTGTAATAACACATATTTTTAAAATGCTCAAATACATCTGTATCTCTGAGATGTCATATTAATGTTACCTGTAATTGTGGTTCATCGTTATCTCTTGTTTTAACCTCAATTAATTGTAAATTTGACAGCTCCATCTTGATGTCTACGTTTCTCAGTCCAAACCATAACAATACACTCTCTCACGTTTTGTTTTTGTGACATCATGAAACTACTGGATCCTTTTTAAGCTTGCCCCCTTCAGCATCCATTGTTTTGTTGCAGGGAAGTTGTTGCTGTTTCACTCCTTCACACAAAGGCACAAGGTAAACACTGGAGAAATAAGAGCTACAATATAACATTCATTTTTTTACAAATATTTCTGTTTTTGCAATTTTTTTTGTCAACATAAATTAAAGAGTTTCATAATTATAGAATTATATTTAAAACATTGAAGTCAAGTTTCTAAATAAATTTGTTTTTAATACAATCAATTGTCTAAAAATCCCAAATAATTGCAAAAAGAACAAAAATATATGGGCAGCATTTTTTTTAATGCTTATTTATCAGGGAGTTGTTAAATGTTTTACCGCTCCATTTGCACGTAGTATACCAGTCTCATTTATCATGCAGGTTTATCACTTTCTTATAACTACAAAATTTTCGATCAACTTGTAGTTGAACTTGACTGTCCTACTTTACCTCTGCGACTTAAATGGAAAACATATTCTGGTATGTAGGAAATCACATTTGTTTTCAGGAAATCTGTCCCAATGTGGCTTGTGGAACAGTCTGGAAGATGGGAATCAGGTTAGATCTCAGAAAATCTATCATACGATGGAACAGTCTAGAAAATGGGAATCAGGTTAGATCTCAGGAAATCTATCATACGATGCAACAGTCTGGAAGATGGGAATCAGGTTAGATCTCAGGAAATCTATCACACAATGGAACAGTCTGGAACATGAGAATATGGTTAGATCTCAGGAAATGTCTCACATGAAATCTCTCACAGGATGGAACAGTTTGAAAGATGGGAATCGGGTAAGATCTCATCTCTTCGAGAATGGAAGTCTGGAACATGAGAATATAGTTAGACGCAGAAAATCTATCACAAAAAGGAACTATCTGAAACATGGGATTGCCATGGGACTGTACTTTTACATAGGCCCATCTCAAGAAATCCCTCACCAGAAAATTCTGACATAAAAGGTTACATGCATTGTTTCATTGTTTGTGACCGATAAATGATTATAGATTTTCAATCTCAGTGAAGGTTTCACATTAAATGTAACCTATATGTAGGGCTACATGTAAACCGAAGGATTAATCTAACATACATGTACTAAGCTAGCTGCATTTTACAGGAAACTATTAAATTTTAGCCGAATTCTCGATTACCTAAATTAGGTGTGCCTGACTAGTCATTTCCTTTGAAAGATAAATTGTGCATTCCATATAAAAAGGTATCCAAAGAAGCCACCTTTTTTAAATTTCGATATCCAAATGGAAAGAAAGTGTGGATAAACCTAGCAGTACCTAAGCACAATGTCTACGCCTCGCATATTTCAACCAGTAGTGAAGGTTGGAAATTGATTCCCCGCTATTGTTGGTCTCTCAAAACATATATCTGTTTTATCGAATATGATTTTAGATACATGTACACTTTAGTACAATGACTAGTATTTTACGGTTTAAGCTTACCTACATGTACCTGCAATATTTCTTTTCGGGCGGTTTGCAATTTTATTATTGCAAAGGGAGAGATTTAACTTAACCTGTCAACTCGGGCAAGAAATTCAAATAAAACTTTATTTAAGGAAAGAAAGCAGGAGATAGATTATTGTGACTTTTATATCCAAAATAAATCAGAGAAAAATCATGTATGTTGAGAGAGGCCAGCAATAATGGCAGATCAATTTCCAGCCTCCACCATGGGTTGAGAGAGGCTAGGACAGAGGAATTAGCCCTATTCATGAAGTGACCACCTCTTATGGAAAATGGAATCAGCTGGAGCCTATCTTCAATGCAGTCTATATATTCAGGGGTTCATAGACGTCAAAATATTGAGTTTTTCACTGAACAAAATTCAGTTGTTTTAGTGTCCTATTGAATTTTGTTCATCTTTTAATGCCCAACTATTTATTTTGATATTACTTAAACATAATAAATGGAGTCTGAACTGAGTTTTTTTAAAAATGATGCGTAAAAATGATGTCTCAAATCGGTTTATTCTCAAGCTTAACTACCCATTTAAAGTAGGACTTCTATGAACCCCTGATATTGAATAAATGAAGAGAGAAAAATTTGCTCTCCCAAAAACTAAGTTTTAACACTTACAAATTATTGTCAATCTATGAATTGAATAAGAAAAAAATTATTGGTTTCTGTTAGTTCAAAATTAAACTGTTAGTGTAAGGCAAATATATGGCACGCTACAATCAAGCTAAGATGAGATTAACAGACAAATATGTCAATCTATACTCTCTGCATACAGCCAGACCGATTAAGGAAGCTCTTTAACGCGTTCTCAGCAACGTGGAGACATCCTTATTTGGTATGATTGTTCACATAAATTGTACAAATTAGCCAGGATGGTTTAAACGAATCCAAAATCCAGACGAAAAACATAAATATTTATACACATCCATATAATGATTTACCCATTAAAAAGAATTATTAAGTGTAAATTCTACTTTTAACATTTGAAAAATGATTTATCCCAGTGTGGATGGACACCTGTCACAGCGCGTCATTTCCGGTTTCTTGCACCGAACTCCCGAAAGAAGCGAAAGACGAGAGGGTTTTTTTTACAAGTTTTTATTTCAAACTGACAATGCTGGCTGATAGTTTACTCATCGTGTTTATTTCTATATGCACAGCGCTTTTAGGAGAAGGTAAAATAGAACATGGCTGGAGTTATAATGTTTGCGAAATTCGCTAATGATTTGATTCGATGTTTTGATGGAGACTGCAACAACAACACCAGCATGACGGTGGTCAACTCGTGTACTGACCAACTCGTCCATGGATACATTTTTTTCTACAATGACTCAAACAATTTTAAGCTTTTTGTTTCAAGTTTTTATTAGTAACAAGGGATGATACATCAAAAGCCGACCAATTAGAATATTTTTGTTGTCAGCGGAATAGTTGAGGTCTTAACTATATACACCCTTTTTCCAGGTAGACGAGGCTGGTGTCACATGTACCGGTGGGCGCATTATTCTAATTTATTAGGTCATCCTGCTTTGCTTGACTTTCGCCATGGTGTGTTTTAAGGCGCTCATTAGTAAATGATAATCTGTGTAACTGATTCTCCTCAACATTAAGCAGGAATATGACAGTAAAACTAAGAAGCTTAGTCTGGTGGTTTAACGATGATTCTCCAACACTGAGAGATATATTCCCGAAAATATTTTGGCTTCTCCACATTTACAAGAGGATGGTCTTTCATCTTTGATGTAGCCTAGATCTAATAATTTATCATCAATGATGAAATTTGTTCATCAAGTTATCCAAACTCAGGCCCATCGCCATGGCACCAGCTACACGTCATTCATCTCTATTTCCATAAAGCATATTTTCTTCCAACTTAGGCCCATGGCTTAGTGGTAGCATGTACGCTTACTAATCCTACTTTGAGTTACATTTCACAAGATCGAGTCCATTTGTTGACCATCAGATATATGAGTGAGTCACATGATGTGGCTCCAGCAACTGTGAGGGTGGTTTTTACGAGGTTTGGTCCTGGTTTTCCACCGTCATTCGTCAAGAAGCAGTGTGAAGTGGATAATCCGTCGTCATATAAGTGAAATACCCTTGAGTACGACGTTAAACCCCAATCAAACAAACAAACAAAGCTTATAACTTAGACACACCCTCTGGGTAAGGGCAGTTTGTTTGAAGAGTAGCAATACCATCTTTAGTAAGCACTGGAGGTAAATTTACTTTCCAGCATTATGGAAACGCTTCACATCTTGGTGGTGCTAGTGTCAATTATTGTTGGAATACATTGTCGTCATAAAAGTGACATACCCTTAAGCATGGCATAAAACACCAACTAATCCTTAAGCAACTGCAAGGCATAAAATACTAGTCAATAAGTCTGATTCTACCAATTGAAAATGCATACAAATAGAATAGCATGCAGAGGTGTGAGCTTCCTAGTGTATTTAAAAGACATTCTAATTTAGTCAATTGTCACACGCTAAGGGGCTTAGCCAGAAATCAAAAATATGGTGTCCAAAATGGTCATTTTGCTTCATTTTTAAGTAACTGTGTGTCCAATTTCTACAGTTTCCCTATCTCCTGCATGTTAAAGTATTTTAAAACCCCTCTGCCTAAGCTATTGTGCATGGGGATTGTACAAATATCTTAAAGATATCGGAAATCACATTTGCATATATTGTTTATCTCTATTTAGATCTGATGCCAAAGCCTATCAAATAGTGATCAATTAGGTCAGGCTTTCTGTGATTTATGAAAGGTCAACCTTCAAGATAACATGAGCCTGTGGTAAAAATTAAGGGTGTAACGATACAATCCTGCCACAATTAGATACGTACATGTATCTTGATATGGGTCTCACGATACAATACGTTCTTGATTCAGGCTTAAAATGTCCCCAGTTATTAATAGCAAATTTAAACAACTTGTAAGGTTTATTGATTGTTCTGTGGAATAAAGTCATAAGAGGATTCAAATAGATATATATTTTTAATTCCTCCACCATGATTCGAACTCTAGTCTCTGGCTAGCAGGGCCATAATTCACAATTCACAATTATCGCGATACAGGGCTATATAATATCGTATCAATTCATTGGAAGAAATATCATGATGTATCGGTGTATTATTACACCCCTAGTAAAAATTTAATCTAGCAAACAATCTAGACCTGCATAAGCAACATATTTTGTTGCAGACTGTGGCTGTATCCTCAATATAAGGCAAGCTGCTTTTAAATAAGGGATACTAAGCTGTCGGTTAACTGAAGCCTGCTAGCAGAAAGTTTTGCACATAATCATTTGTAAGCCAGATTTGAAATGTGGATGGGCTGATCCTTGGTCAATTTAACAAACCAATTAAAACATTTTGGGGTAAAACTTGGTGTCCGGTTTAAGGTGCGACAAACAAAACAAGGGGAGATCTATAGATCAGATGAGATTGTATTGGTTTACAACAGGACAACTTTTGTATTTCGTTTCAGGTTTGACATGGCTGTTAGTATACAGAACAGAAAAATACAAAAAATTAAAGGCAGAAGTTGAAAAGCAGAGTAAAAAATGTAAGTTGTGTTGACCTCATCTAGGTTTGATGTTTTTATACTCTTTCAATAGATTCTGGGTTTATCAATACATGTAGGTGTTGTACCTCGTTCATTCCACTGTTACTACATGTACCTTTCATCTGCTGTTCCTGTTCTACGAACTTGTTAAGTTTTATTCTGTGCTGTATCTCTAGAATAGTCTTACATAAGCTTATAGCTCAAGCTTGTTTTATTTCATACATGTAGCCTATAAATTAGCATTGTCAGGCCTGTGCTGTTGGGGAGAACGGACAGAATGGGGTCTCCCCATGGTTTATGCAAACTTAATTTAGGAGGACCGATTTATAGGTTTCCCAAATTGTTTGCAGTCTTCGTCTAAATTCACATTTTGTTACTGATTTTGACAAATTATGTCATCTGATAATCAATAATGATTGTATTTTTCACAAAGGCACTTTTATGTATTTAAAGAATCAGCAAACCAGGGGAAACGCAAATGTTAGGTTATCTCACAATGTTTTAGAGGACCGATCTTAAGGTTATGCCAGAAAAGATTACAGCACAGGCGTGATTGTACACTGGCAATAGAAATGATAGAGGAATTTTTTAAAATTGCCAGAAACCAGGAAGTTGCACTAAATCTCACCAACTATGTACTACATGATTCCTTTATACATCACATTATAAGATCGATGAAATCCATCAGCTGTGTAACACTTACACATTAGAAAAATTTATTTTGTTATTTTAGAACTCCTACCCTCAGCAATACAGTAATAGGTATAGGTAACCTATTGTGAAATGAATGAGTTGGATAATTTACTTTCCTACATGTACGGTTACGGTACCATACTGTGAATTTAATGTGCATGTTTGGGATTTACACATGTCACTAGAGGGACGCTTCTAGATGGTTATGTCCACCAGATCAGGAATGAAAACAAACAAAAAACTATAAAAATATATCAGAACATCCTGGTCTGTTTTGCAATGTGTTAAAATTTTGCCCATACCGACAGCAGTCCCAATCATCTTTGCATTTTTTCGAGCCGAGACCTTTGGTAATCAGTCAATGTGGACAAAATAGATAAGTAATTCCTTTATGGTTTTGTTTATTAATTTCAGTGGAAAAGCAGAAAGAATCTGGAGAATCCTCTACAGACAGGAGTCATAAAAAGAAAATAGGTATGGATCAAATCTGTCTTTGTTTAACTATGACAAATAGTGCATTTTCTTGTTGAATACAAAGCAAAATCAAGGCTATAGAATGGAGAATTCTATTGGTTGGCTAATTGTCTGCTTTTAACAGTTTAAAAGTTTGTATCATATTAATGAATGTAAGTCATTGGCCTCAGTCTACTATGTTTCAAGTGCAGTCATGCTGCTTAATTTAGCATAGCTTTTCTGACAAATCATAAAACTTTACATTTGTGTAAGTAGGTCACATTTGTGTAAGTGGGCTGTACGTTAGAAGTACATCACCTTCTGACACACTGGTGAAATTGAGGTCTACTTCAAACACCAATCAGGCCTGTGGTAAAACTTGATAGCGTGTGCACTTATTAATCCTACTCCAATGTATCGTTCACGGGAGTACGACGTTAAACCCCAATCAAACAAACAAATCAAACACCAATCAATCATAATCAACTGATCAGTCCATCACAAAAGGCGTTATCAAGTTTCTGTTTTGATGACTCCTATTTTTAACTAATGTATTTAACTGTATAAAAATCACTGGATGTATAAGGTTTCACAAAACTATATTTATTTATTAAATTGTGAAAATATAAGTTTATTTTAACTTTTTTACTAATGTTTTTTTTTATTTCAGAAAGACAAGAAGAAAAATTAAAGAACAACAGTAGAGATTTGTCTTTAGTAAGTTGAAATCGGAAAAGACCCTATATTTCTGTTGTCAAATAGACAATACCTTATTGTCAAAATAATCCGACATTGAAATAAAAAAAGATTATTGTAGGCTGGTATGCCTTCAAGTTGCCAATACTACCGTTTGGCCCTAATGTCTTGGCCATTGAGTGTTCACCAGGATGTTTTTACTCCTGTTGCATTCACAGATTTGATTAAGATTACCGTATAAATAAATCTTGAGAAATCTGACCTTATTGGAGTTGGACTACTAAAATTGTCATTAAAACATGACCTGCTAAATGGTCTACAGGACACAGGGTCGTTGTACTGGGATTCAACAAGCGATGACAGCCTTATGTGCTCGTGACTGTGCATCAGTGCTAGTCCTATTTTGCCTACACTATGAGTTCTCACACTTGGGGGGTGGGGGTCGACTAATATTTTATTCACTGGTCAGACACCTAATTCTGTAATGGGTTGACAAGGGGAACAACCCAATTGTGCTTATTGTAGGCACATGTAGCTAGCTCTACACTGGTATCTATTTCTCGGAACATGATATATGACCTGGATATTGGTGCGTTCTGGACACAAGCACGATTTATTCACAGATTCGTCCAGCTCACGTTTTGGAGCTTTAATTGTGTGCTTCATATTTGAGCAATAAATAGTTACAATAATTACGTTCACTTCATGGCCTAGCTGAACTAACAATTAATATGTTCTTATACCCGTACCGTACCAGCCACCAATCGATCAAATATTTTTTGTGTTCGACAGGTTAAAATGAAGTCTATGTTTGCTATAGGATTTGCCTTCACAGCTCTACTTAGTATGTTCAACTCAATGTAAGTACTACTGGTTCTCCCTCTCTCATTCTCTCTCGGCCATATTTAGCTGGTTTACTAAGTCTACTTCGATGTACCATTCACAGGATCGTGTCCATCTCTCGACCATCAGGTATATGAGTGGGTCACACAATGTGGCTTCGGCAATCACAGGGGTGTTTTTTTATGAAGTATCCTCACATTTTTCCACCATCATTAGGCAAAAAACAGTGTAAAGTGGGCAATCTGGTGTCATTTAAGTGAAATACCCTTGAGTACATACCTCGTTAAACCCTAATCAAACAAACACACATGTGGTAATACATGTAGGAACTGAGATGCAATGACATCCTGGATATATCCTCTGTAAATATTGTCCTATTTTAGTTTGTTATATTGTCATATTTTGTTTTTGTGTTGTTTATACAAAGCCTATGCCAAAATCAGATTATAAAAATTGGCTTTTCTGGAAAAAATCATTTATCAAAGCGTTGGTTTAAAAAACATTCAGCGTATATCAGAATCCAACAAAAATAGCAGTCAAGGAAAATAAGCGCTGTACTCATATCTTCATGCTCATTGATTGTTTCAGATTTGATGGGCGTGTCGTTGCTAAGTTACCGTTTCTTCCTTTATCCCTCCTACAAGGTATTTCTCACAGGAACCTGGCTGGAGAAGATTACACAGATTGTTCATTTATCTTCCTCTATATTCTCTGTACAATGTCTATAAGACAGGTGAGAAAATATCTTCCTTTATATCCTCTGTATAATATTTATTAGACAGGTAAGAGATTCTCTTCCTTTATATCCTCTGTATAATGTCGATTCGACAGGTGAGAAATTATCTTTGTCTATATTCTCTGTACAATGTCTATTAGACAGGTAGGAAATTATCTTCCTCTATATGCTCTGTACAATGTATTTTAGACAGGTGAGAGATTCTCTACCTCTATGTCCTCTGTACAATGTCTATAAGACAGGCCTCAATCAGTTCACATATGGGCTGTGATCTACCTCATTTTGTCTGACTAATTAAACTAGTAAGAATGTGTTAGTAGCAGTATTAGTTTCAACCCTTACCACCACAAAAGTTTGATGGATGTCTTTGAGTTAATCTTCCAATTGTCATTCTTGAAAAAAACAAGATTTTAGCCTTGAAAGTATTTTGAAAGTCTTTATTTTGGGGTGGATGAACCAGCTGACTGAAACGTTATATTACTGTCCTTGTGGCTACTGGTAGAGTAGTCCTATAATAAGTTAAATACCCTGTGGCACTGCCATTTAATCAGGGCTTAAGCAGAGGGGTGTCCACCCATCCTTTGGACATCCTAAATTTAAAAAGAAACTTTAACATGCAGGATATAGGAAAATTGTAAAAATTGGACACCCAGTTACTTTAAAAATTCAAACTACATAAAAATGGCCATTTTGGCCACAATACTTTTGATTCTGACTAAGCCCCTGTGGGTTGATTAAGCAAAAATATCTGGTTCTAATTGAATATTTATTCAATCAATACATTTAGTTAATGATCTGCTTGTGGACACAGAATTTGAACATCCCCCTTCTAAGTCAATGATTCAATGATCTATTTGTATATATTACAGAATATTCAGAAGATCTTGGGTTTGGCCCCATCACGAGCAGCCAGCAAACAGAGCTCAGGAATCTTTGGACCTCCGCCACAGTGGGCTCAAAAATAAGCCAAGGAAGATCACCACAAACATTCACAAGATATCCCCAGTTCAAATAACCAGTTCAATTTGATATCACTCTTAACAGACACGAGATATCCCCAGTTCAAACAGGCAGTCAAATCTGAAATCACTCCTAAAAGATGCAAGATATGCCCAGTTCAAACAAGCAGAACATCACTGATGATGTTTTTGACAAGTAACCTTCCCTGTTCATCTCGTTTGATATTTTATACAAAGAATTGTAACTCATAAGTCATTAAAAATTTAAAATGTTCACCTTTGTTTAACTTATTCTTTCATTCATTAGTGACATCTTAGATTTAATTAATGGTCGTTGGAAACATTGTCATTCATGACATGTGGTTGAGAAGAGTTCTTTGTACTAACTATTTATTCTCATGAAATCTCCCTCATCTTGCGAAGTTGAAACGATATCCCAGAAGTGAATAGTATTCAACATATCTAACAGTATGTTCATAAATTAATAATCATTGCATATGCGAGATAGCTCAAACAAGTTCGATCAAGGAATACTGGCCATGCTGTACTTAGGCAATATATGAAGGTTTCTTGGTGCTTGATGGGTCATTGCTTGGCTTCCATCATAATACGGCCATCTTATGTAGATTAGATTTTCAGTAGCACTTTTGCGCTTAGTATTTGTAACATTTTGGATACTGCACTTATACTAGGCCCTATTTTATGTATGTTTTCTCTAATGTACATTCTTTCTAGACTTTTTCTTTAAATATGTAAATTACACAGAAATGCAATTAGGTTAAAATTTATTGTTTGAGTGATCAAAAAATGATCACAGAAACCAGTGAGAAGCACATTGAGGAACTTGCCCTGGTATACTTTAGGGAAGTTGTCGGACAAATGTACCCTATCAATTGCCCGAGCCATATTGTGAGATTCACTCATATACATGTACCGGATGGTCAACTCAATCCCATTAATGGTACTTACATCGAAGTAAGATTAGTAAGCGCACACACTGACCACTAAGCCGCAGGCAAAATACTTTGACATTTGACTGAAATGTGAACTTGTTTGAGCTATCTCGCATATGCAATGATTATTAATTTATGAACATACTGTTAGATATGTTGAATATTATTCACTTCTGGGATATCGTTTCAACTTCGCAAGATGAGGGAGTCCCGAATGGAAAGTCACCTTGCCAGGCTTTTTTGAAAGGTTGCAATCCGTAATGGTGCCATATATTTTCTTCTGTGACTCCGGGTCTTTGGCTAGCAAGCCAGCGCTCTAACCAACTGAGCTACGGTACATGGCAAATATATAACGTATATCACTGCCAATTACAGTGAAATGTTATAAACTGGGATTATACACGGCAGTAATTTGACATTGTTACCACCGCAGACACTCAAGAATAAGCCTAAATAGTACAATTGCTTGAAAAGATTGTCTTCCTCTGCAGTTTTCTGGGATACTACATTTGAATAATGGTGGGCCTAAATGTATGTCAACAGTCATTGGTGTATGGATTTTCCCTATTTTATTTTTATCTGTCGATGGCAGTAAGCGGGAGAACAGGGAGGTCTACTTAATAAGGGTAATCAGACTGCAGCCAGATCTGATGCAGAGCTTTATAACACTGTTAAGGGTTTTAAAACTCCGGAGCTGCTCTGTTACATGTACATTTTCATTTTGTAGCTTTAAACCGGTCAATTCAAACTGAAGGTCCCTTTCATAATCAGATGGCACAAAATGTTTTCCACACGCTTTAACCTGTCAAATGATGCATTTACTGGCAAATCTTTGTTTCCAACTTTTACCAGCCACTGCCTTAAAAAATAGAATCTCTTGGAAAACCGTGAAATGGAATTCCTTTTGCAATAACCAATTCAAAATTCTCACATCCAGGTAGGCATATTTCATGTCAGAAGTGAGATATTCATGCATTTAACACTGCAATAGCATGGCATACAAGATGTGGGTCACATGTCACATCCGTTTTTTTAAATATTTTTTTATATTTGACGTACAGGCTTAATATTAATTAGTTCCTTAATATGAGGTCTGTTATGTGACTAAAACCATATTTAAAAAACCCCACGTGTCTTGTCCTTTAAGGGTAGTACACTTTATGGTCTGCATTCATTTACCAACAATCACCATGCCCATTTACCTGGCCGTCTGGCACAGAACAAAGTCTGTATGAAGACGGGCTTTTAATTTAATATTTAAAAGTAATCCTTTTCTGGCAATCCTCCAAAAGTGTGCCTTTTATCAGTGGCTGTAACAAGAGAATTGGTCGCCGATCAGGGAGCCTTATCGAATCTAACACAGCTCTATAATCATGTTAACTGGTTAGGCTAAATGACCTGTAGTCTGTATGGTAATACAAAACGTAACAGGCTACTGGG
The DNA here is from genome assembly GCA_030265115.1 of Mopalia vespertina. NCBI lineage: Eukaryota > Metazoa > Mollusca > Polyplacophora > Chitonida > Mopaliidae > Mopalia > Mopalia vespertina. The sequence continues at coordinate 1,627 of JAQQZZ010112780.1, read as the reverse complement.
GATTTCACATCTATCAAGTACCTAAGTTAAGCTTAATGTAGTGAGTTACTTTCACATGGGCAATTGAACATTTCTTCAACTTGAGAGCCCTGTGGCAAAGTTTGCTACAGAGCATGTGGAGATGTCCACCTTTGCTCAGGAGATTACCTTCAGGTTTTACAGTCCTGCAAACTGAGCAGTATTACAAAAGAAACACAAAAATCAAGACTTTTTTCAATATCGGTACATGAAAACATGCCAATCGTTTATTGATAGTTTTTTTTCTTTGTGTACATCCAAACGAGAGGACTTATCCCATTTTCTGTGCAAGTTCCTTTGCCTTGGTCTTTTCAATCTTAGCCACTTTAGCTTGGGATTTACTGCCCATTACACCACCTCCCCAGTGGCGTTTCAACTGTAAAGAAAAAATAAAGAAAGGTAATTTAACCAGGTGTTACGTAAATTTGGGTTTTACTGCATATTCCAGGTTTGTTCACTTATTTGTTTGATTGGTGTTTAATGTTGACTCAAGGGTATTTCACTTATTTGACGGATTGTCCACTTCACACTGCTCCTTGCCCAATTACGGTGGAAAACCTACCAGTATGTACAGAATGCAAAATGCTTTTACATTCATAAATGTATATAATCAATATTAAAAGTTATCGTATGATTGGGGTTTAACGCCATACTTAAGGTTATTTCACTCACATGATGGCCTGCCAGCCCAATGGGTGAAGGAAAACATTTCAACACCACTGACTGGCATTTCAAAAACTGTTCTCAAGGCTCAGATTTAAAAAGCTCGGTTATTTTGATCCTCACAAGAAAATCAGGAAGAAATTTTAGCATCATTGCCTGGTGAGAATAAGTTCAAAATTGATTTAAACTACAACACCAAATGTTCAACACCCTACATTACCTCGTCAAATCGCTCGTTAAAGTTTGTCTTTACAGCTTCCACTAGTTTACTCAACTGACTCTTGTCTTCTCTGAAACAAAAACAATGTCAACAGTTTTTAATATTTAAGTTACAAATAGAAAGGTACTTTGTACTCTATGTGGTAGGCAGTTGGTTGATTGATTGGTATTTTATGCCGTGTTTATGGTTATACATTTAACCTATATAATGGCAATGTATTCCAACAATATTGGACACTGACACAAACATGAAATGTGTTGATTAGATACTGTTGGAAAGTTATCTTCCTCCAGTGCTAAGTAAAAACATGGTTATTCTTAAAACAAACTACCCCTCAGCCAGAGGGTACGGGCATTTTGAGTTTAAGTATCAGATTTTGTGTGCAACTCATTATGGTTTTATTTCATACTTAAGTCGGTTATTTCACTCGTATACTATGTGTCATTACTATGGGTTACGAAAATCACAACTTAATACAATTACAAGACAGAGCAATTACACAGTATAATAATTAAGGCTTCATGCTGTCCCTCATCTGGACTGCCTCAGCAAGCTACATCCAACCACACATTTTGTATTGTATCTTTGTCAATAAAAACAGCTTGTGTGACAAACAGATACATTTAAGATATGTTTGTTTGTTTGATTAGGGTTTAACGTCGTACTCAAGGGTATTTCACTTATATGACGACGGATTGTCCACTTTACACTGCTCCTTGCCTTATT
>JAQQZZ010112769.1:0-15239 GCA_030265115.1 Mopalia vespertina | reverse complement strand
AATCACTAGGCTTGTTTTAACTTGGTTTCCTCTCGGTTTTCCACTGTAATTTGGCAAGGAACAGTGTGAAGTGGACAATCCATTGTCATATACATGTAAGTGAAATACCCTTGAGTATGACATTAAACCCCAATCAAACAAACAATCAAGGGTATTTCACTATGTCACACATTGTCCATTTCACACTTTGCCTAAATATGGTGGAAAATGGGTAGTCATAATGTTAAGATCTGTTTATCTCTGAAAACCGGTAGTAAACCTTGTGAAAACTGCCCCTTCGATTGCCAAAAGCACACTGTGCGACTCGCTCATACACGTAATGGTGGAGATTTGGACTCCAACCCATGAGCTGCATGCTAAGCGCTTAATCATAGCCATTGGCCTTTCATGCACAGCATATTAAATTTATCTACGTTAAAAGTATATACAAATATATAACAGTTTATAAACTTGCCCTGTATACTTTACAAAGTCTGAATATCCAGTACAGTTTATACCATCCCATATCTCAGACCAGGGTGAAAGGTCAAAATTCCAGTCTAATAACACCATTTATAAGCCCACCATTTACTGTTCATTGACCAATCAGAATCCTCAGAAATAATTTATATATTTACAATGTGCCAGCTTACCTGACATTATTATCCCATAAGTAGACAATATAATAGCTCCAATGACCAGTATATTTGTTAAATTACACGGCAATGTGTCATAATCCTGTAAGAAATCTGATATTTAAACGTATCAAGGTTAACTTGTGTACTCAGTCTTTTCATAACTTAAATTTTGTATGGGGCAGAGGGTTGTGAGGGAGCTTCCTGTTGCCCTGGTACTTTCAGAGCTAAGGGGCAACGTGAGGCTGGTCTGTTTGTGGTGTCTGTATATTTCATCCTGTGATTGTCCTGTCATGTCTTGGTTTGTTGCCAATGGTGTCCATGGTGGTTTCCTTCACCCGTTGGGCTGGCACGCCGTCATGTGAGTGAAATAACCTTAACTACGGCGTTAACCTGAATCAAACAAAATCCTCTTCACACCCATACTATAACATAACCATCTTGAAAATTAGTTTTTTGCTTTGATTATTTTACTGTGTAAAAAAAAACAAAAACAAAAAACGAATTCTAGACTTCAAAATTACACCCCATAATGTTAAAAGTACAATTCTGATATCCACAGTATTTGGACAATTAACCTCTTATCAGGGGAGGGAATCCTTTAAAAACCAATTATCGAAAGAATGAGAATCCGGAATGTACTCTGCGTTGGAAATAATTTGGATTGCATATCTTGACTTTCTGTGAAGAAATTTTAAAAATAATATGTGGACCTTTTGGAGGATTTAGAGAGAAATTTGAGATCTTCAATTTGTGTTTGTGAGAAATTTGACATTTTAACCATTAGCGTGCCTCTGATTGTGTACATGAGTAACAAGACGTTCACAAGTAACAATTGGGTGTCTGGAGTTTTTCCTCAAAATTGCTGCAATGTCACACAGTTCAACATATACTGGTCAAAACACTTTGTAATGACACTCCCAGGACCCACCTGTTGGTTTGTCTGTCTCCATGGGAACCAAGGTAAACATGTTCGGCAACAGACACTTGGTAGATATAGTCACCCATGGAAAATGCTGCAACCATAGACCTTTAAAACACTACTGTATGAGCCTGTTAATATGTAGGACTAGGAGAGACATTTTTGATCTGCGGTCTTGTGTTCTCGAGAAATTAAACATTTTATGCAGGACTGGATATAATTGCCTCCTATGAATCGAATGAACTTGCGTGGATGCTCAAATGTGTGAATTCTTGAGATGTAATTTGGTTACACAAGCCTGTGAAGCCATTTTAATGAAGTGAATCAAGACTTTGGCACCTTAACAAATATTTCTATGAGTTATTTCCATGTTTTTTTCACACAAGAAGGAGTATTTGTCTACAGCTGGCTTTTTCATATCTTCTGGAAGTCATTCAGTTCTTGTTCGTCTTATAAAGTAACAAGACCAGGAATGGAAAAGGACTTCATTTTTTGTGAAATGACTTATTTGAATCAGCCTGTTTATAACACTGATGTTGTCTGATTTCGAAGTGGCGAAATACTACATGTACCTGTATCTGCTTTCAAACTTTTTTTAATATAAATAGTTTTAAAGATATTTCATAATATTGCTCAAAGCCAGTCAACATGTTTTTAGTCATTTTCTTACGTTAAATTATAAGTGAAATCTAAAACTATTTCACAACATTAAAGAAAGAAAAAACATGCATTAAATTTGGTCAAAACAACTGAAACCATGTGTCCCTATACTACTGAAGGAATAGTTAGATTTAATCTTATCCTCTCACTTTGCATGCAATCTCCACTTTGAAAAGTTGTTTACCAGATTTTTATGACTCTTGTTCAATGTCTCTTGCCCAATACCACTACTCCACATTTACACAGAATCTGCGGCCGTGGCTTAGTGGTTAGCATGTCAACTTACTCATCCTACTTCCATGTACCGCCCATTGGTTCTCATCCTACTTTCATGTACCGCCCATAGGTTCTCATCCTACTTCCATGTACCGCCCATAGGTTCTCATCCTACTTCCATGTACCGCCCATAGGTTCTCATCCTACTTCCATGTAATGCCCATAGGTTCTCATCCTACTTCCATGTACCGCCCATAGGTTCTCATCCTACTTCCATGTACCGCCCATAGGTTTGAATCTATCTGTCGACCATCAGCTATATGAGGGAGTCATGTGGTAAGCGTAGAGGTAGTTTTTATAAGGTTTCCTCTCAGTTTTCCAGCATATTTAAACAAGGAACAGTATGAAATGGACAATCTGTCATCATATAAGTGAAATACCCTTGAGTACGACATTAAACCCCAATCAAACAAACTAACAAACAAAGCAGAGTGTTTAAAAATGTTTGCGTAATTTGAGAACAATCTTAACCACCAATGTTATCAAGACAAACTGATCACATGATCAAAGTTGTCATGTGAGTGAAATAGATTTGAGCATACTTTTACACCCTTGTCAAATGAACAAAACACATCTATATTCAAACGTGACAAAATCCCCAAATCTACACAGCTTCACTTATTTGCACAACTGTGTCGCAATACTGACTTTTTAAAATTCCTTGAAACCAAATAGTGCTTGAGTTCAAAGGTCAGGAAATTTTGCAACGAAATACGTATGAGAAAATTTGTTTTTGAGTCTTTTTACCAACTGAAAACAAATATCAGTTTGAGTAATGTGTTCTTTTATTAAGATAAACATCTTAATTAGTTTATTGGCATCATGTTCGCACCCACTTCAGCAGGTTGCTATAGCAACCAGCATTTTTGGAGCTAACTGATACATATATGAAATGTATTTATTTTGATTGATTGAATTTCATTTAAACAGAAAGACTTAAGATTGCGAAATAAATGAAATGTGTATAACCTTTCTAAAAGAAACTTTCTCGTGTATTCCTTGCACCATTTTTCAGGCAACGCCCCTGCTTGAACACTCTATTTTTTTTCAGAAGGGAAAACCTGTGGTAGGTCAGGGCGAGAAGAAGTCACCACGAGGTAGATCTCAAGTCAGGACCCGAGACCCATTTAAATTTGTCAAATTCAAATTGAATTAAAAGTAAATTCAAAATTATTTGATAAATATTGTAATGTGGATTATTAGAAGGATCCCAGTCAATCTAATCAACTACATGTAGCTTCATCTGTAATATGTTTACATGTTTACAAAATTATTTTCTCTGATAGTTGTATATTACTGTATATGCATTTGATCAAAATGAATCTTGAAAAGTATTGTGAATATACAGGAAAATGAATAAATTGTGCGATTAAAAAGTAAAGGATGAATGACAGCTAAATAATTCTCGTTTGTTTCTCTGAGATGAGTGAGAATGAAAATTAACTTCACTAGATTGTGTTATGTCAAGCAGTTCTCAACATTTATTATTATAAACGCTTGACTGAGTGTGATCATACAATAATAACTTGGGGTTTTTGTTCATTAAATTTCCTGCTTTCATCAAATTAAAACCAAACTTACCAATACCATAAATTATGTAAATGTGTTAAGTTATTAGGTAAAAATATGTTAAAATTAATTGTAATTTAATTTTATAAGTTTTTCTCAGAAATTAACTGTTATTTTTTAAATGAGCTAATTGGTATTTCATTTTTTAAAAAGTTTGTATCAAAGTAAATGATAACAATTGTAGAAATATATATTAAGAGAATTTATTGTTTTTTGATGCTATTCAAGTACAGTGGTGTCTGACTTTTATTGCTGATGGTAAATTTATTGCATCTTTTCGGCTATTACAATGTCTTACCTGAGTGTTAATTAACTATAAGTAATCAAGAATTATTATGCAGGTAAAACATACATTAAATTATATCAATTTGTCATATATTTTTGAATATTTAAAAGACAGTTAGATGTCATTTGGACTATTATTAAAATTCAGTGGTTATCATGAATTCTGTAATTATACGTTATTAAAGATGTTACGACAAACATTAGAGTACTGTTATGTATTCATCAGAGGATATTCGTCTAAGGAGAAGAGATTCTGAGTATTTTCCTCCTGCCTTAACTGTTGGAGCACACGGCCATCAATTTAAACAAAAATAATTGTGACTATGTGCCCTAAAAACCAATCAATCAGTTGGAAAAAGTTCTTATAGGGTGAAATAAAAAGGAAAGAAAAAAAAATTGTATTTCTGGCCGACAGCTGAATGGATCTTCCTGTTGCTCTCCGAGCTAAGGGGCAACAGAAAGCTGATCGCTTTATGTGTCTTTATTGATCATGTCTTGTCTTTGTTTGTTGTCAGTTGTGTTGAAGGTGCTTTCCTTCACCCATTGCATTGACATGCTGTCATATGAGTGAAATAACCTTAAGTATCGTGTTAGATGCTAATAAAAAATTTAAGAATCTTGTACTCTGTACAAGTGACGGGCTTTCTCTTATTGGGTGGTAGTGTTACATGTACAGCGTTTAGTTCTTGCTGAATAAGATTAAGTGTGGTCAATTTGGATATAAGGAGAATCCATTCAGAACTTCTCTGATTTTATTTCTACACATTAACCTTGTCTGCCCCGTAATGTATATCCACTTAATCTTGCTCTGAGGGTAGTTTGGAAAAGATAATACATAGGAAACCGGCGTAAAACACCAATCAGTAGTTTTAAGTGGTCACGGTGGTTCTTTATTACTCAAGTTTTATTTTCTCTTTGTTAACAAAAATAAAAGAGCTAGTCCAATTTCTCAGCACTTTTGTGCTATGTATAGTGTTTAAACTGGTGTTAGTTTGAGGAAGGGAGTTAACACCACTGTCACAGTGTGGCGCTAAACACCAATAGTTAGGATCTGAGGGTCAACTTAGTTTTAAAATAGCAGAGATTCTAATTTTATTCCTTTGTCTATTGCGTTAACCTTGAAAGCCTGATAAGTGATCTCGATCTAATTCATTCGTTACTGCCATTCAGGTTGGCTGCATGTGAAAAGATAATAGGCAGTTAGTTACATCTCGGCACTGCGGCTTCGGAAGCGATTAACACATCCAAGCTCTCCGATTTGCGACTGTAAAACAAGGTAATGGTGGGAATCTAGACTATGGCCGTCCGTAATTGTTACTCTCGCTCCAAAGGTGACAAATTGTACCACAGGCAATTTTCACTGACCAGGAATTACCCTGTGTGGACAATCTTAGCCTTAATGGGGCTCCTTGATGAATGCATCTAGTTTAACGGGGGATAATTTCAATAATCCATTTCTGAACTAAGAAAAACAAAATTGACATGATTTACAGGTTAATAAATTTTATGTTTTCATTTTTTTGATTTATTGATGGGTCACAATTTATTTAATTTATTTATTAATTTACTAGGTTTCCTCTCGGTTTTCCACCCTGTTTAAGTAAGGAACAGTGAGAAGTGAACAATCCCTCACCATGTTAGTGAAATACCCTTAAGTACATGTGCCATATACTGTGATTCCCACTGAATAATTTGACATAGTACAACCTCGAGAAACGACAAGATACGCATGTTAAGTTTCTATATTTCGGTTTATTAAACCATCATCAGGATAAATGCCTGATGATGGTTTAATCAACCGAAATATACAAACTTAACATGCGTATCTTGTCGTTCCTGATGATGGTTTAATAAATCGAAATATAGAAACTTAAAATGCGTATCTTGTCGTTTCTCGCACATGTGCCATGTCAAACCAAATTACCATATAATTGAAACATTCTTCAGCACAGCACTATATATGTATATAAACCAAGCAGTCAATCCCAGAAAAATCTTCCCTTATCCATTGGCTGTGTTCTTATCAAACACCTCATATTTTATCAGCTACAACCTTAAATCAGGCCAGGTTAATGATGCATAGGAATTTATGATGATGGCCATATAATGACAGATTCTTGTGGATAGTCTGTTTTTATTGTTGTGAACAGCAGGCAGTCACAATCATGAAGCCACACCATGTTTATTCTTTGATATTTTCTGGCAGCCTATTGTGGATTTAACTGGATCTATGCACTTACAGATCATAAGTCACCTTTCAAGTGTGAAATAAAAAACTGATTTACTGCTTACTGGGCCATTCTGCAGGGGTGGATGACTGGTTGTGTTGTAAATCTTGTCTGTTGACACAAATTAGGCTGGCTATGGATTTAGTGGGCAGGTTCATGCCATAGAATAATACATAGTGTCTCGGGTCAAATTTTAAAAATTATACCTGTCATAAAAACGATATTAAATATTTCTGTTATATGTGTTTTCTAAATTTAACTGATGTTTGACAGGCAACATGTGACGGCACACAGTAAACGCAAATCATTAGGTTTGATTTGGGAAAGAAAATTATAAAAACTTTGAATACAAGATTTTATTTTGCTAAATGGTTTTGCAGATGAAGCACCATGATGGTAGTAGTTCTTTGAAATATCAGCATTTTGGTTGATTTTTTCTTCACCGATACCAAATATCAGCTTGTGGGTTGATTTCTTTTTAACCACCAAATATCAGCTTGTGGGTTGGTTTCTTCTTCACCGATACCAAATATAAGCTTGCGGGTTGGTTTCTTCTTCACCGAGACCAAATATCAGCTTGCGGGTTGATTTCTTATTCTCCGATACCAAATATCAGCTTGCGGGTTGATTTCTTATTCTCCGATACCAAATATCTTGTTTGCTACATATTTATCACATACTTTCTATACCATGTACATGTTCAGTACCCATAGATACCCATGTCCCATAACAACTCGAGATTAAGATCTATTTAAAAACTTGTCTCGGGGAGCTTATAACTTGAGCTGATCAATCAGCGGTCTTAATCCACATCCTTGTGTCACTGGGATTCTATTTAGAATATGTATAGAGGCAAGCAAATTTTTCTCCCTTCATTTATTCAAAATATATATATATTTTGTACATATTTTTTTTTATGTCCACGACCCATGTTTGTTGATATGTGCAAATCCTATTTGTCTGATTTTACCCCTCACATCGTACACAGGCATTGGGCTGAAATAGACACCCTGTCACTTGTACAAATTAATAAATGAGAAATAGAGTTTCTGGCACATAATTTCCTGTAATGGCATTACCAGCCAGCCAGAGTTCCCGCTGAAATATACATCCCAAATGTAAGCGTCAATTAGTTATCCTAGTCCCCCAAAATCTTACAAGTTACCAAATTCTGGACAGTGTGGATTTGTTTAGAGCCAGAATGCGAGGAAAGGCCTGAAACGTTTGACAGGGCTAATTATACCTGCTGCCAAACTATTAACACAGATATGGCTTCTGCCTAATGAGAAACACATTTACTAAGGAAGGGAGTAATTAAAAATTACATAATCTCTAGCCCTTCATCTTTGAGAGGTAAACCATGCCTCATCATGACCACCCTTCAATCTACCATCCTCCGCTAACTCCAATACCACTTACTTTTATCTTCACCTTGTAACCACCCACCCCCCAGCCCCAGCCAACTACCTCCCCTCATCCTTACCCCCACCCTCATGCTTTCTGGGCTATGGGACAACATTTTTGAAAGCAGTAATTTATGTAAAGGAAGATTCATTACCTTGATTTAATGTTGCCACTAGGCTTTTTGATAAAGATGCTGCCGACAAACAGTTTCCAACCTATTTCACTTTATATGTACTGAGCCACAGAATCTTCATATCACAGCATCTCTGTTTGTTTTTAGCACATATAGATCAGAATAAAGTTTGCTGCTGTCTAAGCATTGTTAAACCATTTGAACTTTTAAAGATGTATTTGTGGTCATGGTTGATGTAATATCCCAATGTATAAGGTCTACTACCTCTATATACTACCTTTACACAGTAATATTAATATATGTTCAGAATGCTGTCAATATGACTCTTTATTGCACAGTTTCGTATGTCACTTGCTAAATCCATATATATTTTTCACAGCACAGCTATCCCCTGTAACTTATTCCTAGCATGACCAATATATCCGGCCTGGTGGGTCAATAAGGCTATTTATTGCCCTGTGGCATTTTCACTGGGTGTTAATGTGTCTGACATCATCACCAGTGGCAAGCGGTTAGTCTAAGTTTCTCTCATCACTGTATACTCAGGGGTTACTAGCTATTTGTGTAGCTTAGTTACTCTCTCCACCCACATGTTTCTTCCCTGTCGCACATTGTTCTCTTTTTGAGGGTGGAAGTTCACACATCTATATGTATGTTTAACATGCCTCAGTCATCCTTCAAGCGATTGGCCTCTATACTTACATAGAGGAAGGAATTCAGGTCGCATTATAAAAAGAACCTCTGAACTCTTTATGGTGACCAAACTATAATATAGAGGACCTTAGATTTAATTCGGGGGGGCCGTTGCTTGAAAGACTATTAGTCGCTGTTAACACCAGATTAAATCGCTAATAGCGCATTAGGGATAGACCTTCAACCTGGGGTGACGTCATTTAATAGAAGATTAAATTTAATATCTCTTCGAGTAATGTTGACCGTGGTTTAGCGGTGTGCGTCTCTGCCTAGTAAACCTACTCTGATGTTCTGTTCAGGGGTTCGAGTTAGTCTGTCCACAATAGCGGGAGTGGTGTTTACTTCTTGGTTAACATTGTATTTAATCCATGGTCTCATAAGTGAGAAGGACACTTTAGCCCAATCAATCAAACAATCGAGCAACCAGCCCCTCTGGCTAATGGCCATATGTTCCAAGCACAACCATATAGTCTTTACTAAGTACTGAAGGAACGTTAATTTTATAAATTATAATTGTCAGTGTGGCTTGTTAACTATTGGACTACATGTACACAAAGTTAGCTTCACGTTGCCCTGATGCTCTCAGAGCCAAAGGGGAACAGAAAGTACATTAAGCTTAACTGACACGCCCTAAGATGAGTGGAATAACCTTAAGCTTAACTGACACGCCCTAAGATGAGTGGAATAACCTTAAGCTTAACTGACACGCCTTAAGATGAGTGGAATAACCTTAAGCTTAACTAACACGCCTTAAGATGAGTGGAATAACCTTAAGCTTAACTGACACGCCTTAAGATGAGTGGAATAACCTTAAGCTTAACTGACACGCCTTAAGATGAGTGAAATAACCTTAAATTATGGTGCAAAAACCTAATCAACCAAGAAAATATAAAGTAATATGCACAAATAAGGTAAAGCCTTCTTGTAATCATCTAGGAGACAACTCACCAAGTTGTAGCACTTCTGGTTATGCCTGATGTACAGGTGTTCGCAGAGGGTTGCACTGGGAGTTTAGAGTTTGTCTGTATATAGACCATACAGCCATCAGCCTCTTTCTGGAATGTTTAAAGCCCTTTGTTCCTCCCAGTCAGTAGTTAGCGATAGTAACGCAGAACACATTTCCACCCATACTGAGGCCATACACTTCTCATTCAAGGTTTGACTACAGGCCAGTTACTTAAAAAACTTTACACTAAATGTTCTAGTTATCTTAGTTTCGAGAATTTAAAGAATAGTTTTGGGTGCAGGATTTATGTTTTAGCCCTGTCATTCTTATAAACCCAGATGAATCAATATAAAAAAAACATTTCCTGTAGAAGAAAATACCCTTAGACACCCAGTAGCTACACCACAGTCCCCTGCTCCCTTCAAAAGCAAACCCCTACGGTAAATCGTTCCCAACACTGCATGACCAGCATGTAAGCTTTTGGCATCCACTGCCCACATCTATCCTACTCCTGGTGAATAACATCTGTTAGCAGGTCTGTGAAATGCTGCTTCTAATTGACAAAGACAAATGGCCTGCACTACTTTATTGGATGTATACATGTGCACTCTATGGCAGCTACTTTTTACCTAGTAGCCTATAGAATATGGTAGTGTATATACTGTGTGTTTCCATCGACATAAGGCCAAGGCTTTATAGATCTCGATTAAATATGCAGCCCCTTTAGCTGTCAAAAGCCGTGCACACCATAGCTGTCAATAGCTGTGCACATCATACATGTAGCTGTCAATAGCTGTGCACACCATACATGTAGCTGTCAATAGCTGTGCACACCATACATGTAGCTGTCAATAGCCGTGCACACCGTAGCTGTCAATAGCCATGCACACCATACATGTAGCTGTCAATAGCCGGGCATAGCATAATGGTCAATATCCGTGCACACCATACATGTAGCTGTCAATAGCCGGGCATAACATAAAGGTCAATAGCCGTGCACACCATACATGTAGCTGTCAATAGCCGTGCAAACCGTAGCTGTCAATAGCCATGCACACCATACATGTAGCTGTTATACATGTAGCTGTCAATAGCCGGGCATAGCATAATGGTCAATAGCCATGCACACCATACATGTAGCTGTCAATAGCCGGGCATAGCATAATGGTCAATAGCTGTGCACACCATACATGTAGCTGTCAATAGCCATGCACACCATACATGTAGCTGTCAATAGCCGGGCATAACATAACGGTCAATAGCCGTGCACACCATACATGTAGCTGTCAATAGCCAGGCATAACATAACGGTCGATAGCCGTGCACACCATACATGTAGCTGTCAATAGCCGTGCACACCATAGCTGTTCTTATCCTCTGCAGGATGTGGTAGTAATGTTCAGTTTGTAGTGCTCCTCTATCCTCGGCGGGAAATGGACTGGCTGTGTAAATGGCTCGCTTATATTGGCTATACATTTCGGTTCTTTGTTTCTCTCACAATAGTCGAATGGGAAGAAAATTATCATTTTTTCCAGAGTAAAAAAATTAAGAAAATAGAAAAAATTCAATCTAAGCGGGACCCAACAAAGAAAACTATGACGTAGTTCCCCCCTTCCCTATCAGTCCATGAATTCATACTTAGTGCCAATGGCACTGACCCTACACAGTGATAATATTAACTTACATGGGCATTCCATATGAAGTACCGCGTTTAACCCCAATTAGACAAACAAACATACAATTCCATATGTTATAATGTGTAATGTTGAGTATACATAGACAGATAGTCAAGATTTGATACATGCCAGACATCTACAAAATTCAATTAACCCAAAATTTCTGAATTTTTAATATAAAGTTTGTTTTATATATTTTTTCAATTTTTTTATTTAATTTTACAATTGAGGACATGTTAAATTTGATTAAACTACTAATTCCATCATTAAAGGGGCTTAAAACTTCAATTATTATTGTGTATAGAAAATTTGTGGAGCTGGATTTAATATTTTTTCTCTGCAGATGTACATGATCTGGTTTTAATGGTGTGGCTAACCCAAGTGCATTAATATTAAAGATTTATGTGTGTTAAGCCGTACTACAAAGACAGGGTGTTAGAATTGCACTTGTTAAATAAACCATGAACTAGAGCATTATGAAAGCTTCATTTCTGTGTCAGTAGGCTCATGGTTGGAACTACACTTGTAAGACTTGCATTCACATTTGATTCATTTCATAGTCAATGACCTTGAACTAAAGGTTTATAAATATTAATGGATTTAAACTCAATAATAATGTAGATTTCTTGAGTTATTTTACGCTTTCTGAACTGACTGAAAGCTTTCAGCCTGTCGCTCACACTCGCATTTGGATTTAAGTTTGAAAAACAGAATTTGTAAATTTTAACAAATCTCTGAGTTAACCTGAAGGTCATACATGCACGATACAAGACAAGACAAGAACTGTAATGCAGCTATTTGATTATGTGTGTTTTAATATATTATAATGATATCTAAGGAAAACGTATTTAAATGTTTAAGAAAGCTTTGCTCTTTAAAATTTGAACCATATTAAAGTGAACAGGTGCTCTGATGTTTTGTTGAATAGCTTAAGAGGGAAGTGTGGCCTAGATTTAACTACTTGTCCCAGAGCCCTTTGCTGCCCCCAGTCACCCGTGGCCCTTACCATTTGACATAGACCTTAGGTTTTATCACTATAAACCCGAGATCGATTATACTAGTCAGTCTCTTGAGTATCCGTAACTATAAAATGCAATTTGTGATAAACTAAAATTTAATTAAATTACAATTTGACTGCATTTTAATATCGCATATACCTTTCTCTATCGGTTAGAGCCCTTGGCTTGCTAGCCACAGACCCAAGTTCAAATCCTGGCGAGGCTAGCAAAAAAATTTCCCCCACAATAAATGATTTTCATGGGTTATTTTTTAGGGTTTCATATCTCAGCCAAATTGCCATATTAACATTCGTCCAGGCTATGATCTTAATAGTAATCACCACTGCGTCATACCATAGGAAATATATACATGCTATAAAAGATTGTACATATTTTCCATATTTATTGATAGCAGAATTGAGATTAGGCTTCGTCCCTGTATCTTGTTATTCTCCATTGTCATTGGATCCTATACAAGTGGACAAGTCCTTAGCCCACAGGTAAGTTTGTACAGGTATGGTGGGTCAGGCAGGTGAAATAGCAGATCAAAGGGGACTTCTTTGTTCAGGTATGCCATCTCAATTGGGGCCCTCCTAGTTTTTTTTTTTATCTCAATGCATACCTGGTCAGCATTGGAGGTAAAAACCCTAATTAACAAAGAATAGAAAACTGGTTTAAAATTTTTTGGACAAATAAAATTTAAATATTAACTTAAACTGTGCCAGTTTTTTAAAAGTAGTCTGTCCGACTCCTGACAAGGCCAGTAAATGGGAGAAGAAACAAGAAACAAGTTAATAAATGTAAAACACTTATTTCATTTAAAATTAAAAACAAAAACAAATCATTTTATTGGTCATTTTGAACTATATTTATTTAAAGATTTATTGAAAAGGTTTTTAAGAAAAAAATATGTAAATAAAAAAAAAATAAAGAATTTAATTTTCTCTAAAGTGGAACTATAATTTGTATGTCCTTTATGCTGTATGTTCCACTTTAGTATATGTAGATACTTTCTGATACACCTACCCTAATGCACATTTTTAATTTAATAATCCTGGGAAGGCTGGGATCTGTCACTTATTCAGCTACTGTACTCATTCACCTATCACAGACCCCCCAGAGATAAATGTGATTACCTGATGTACCTTTCACACAGGTATAATCTGTTTCATTATGTCTTAAATTACAGGTGGGAACAATTGTCCCGCCTCTTCTTTGATGTCCACCTTGTTGTTCAGTAACAATAATTCCGTACCTGCTGAAATAGTGTCTCTAATCTTTCGGGGATTAATTTGTATCAGAAAATATCTTAACTTCTGTTTATGATTTGAGAGAAGTGGATATTTGGCATTTTAAAATTATTTAGGTAAATTTGTAAAACATTTGTGAAAAATTAATACAAACAATTTTTATCAATGTACATGTACATGATAAGTGCATTTTTGTAATTGACATTCTTACAAAAAATTACCATCCGTCTTTGTTTTAATTATGTAACATAAGATAACATTTTTGAAGTATCGGGACAACCCTGTTAAATTTGTAGATTACATGTACTTTGGAATAAAAGAAAACTTATTGAGGGATTTTTAGAGTGTTTCAGGGAATATAGACTTGTTGAGCACATTGTTGTTTAGTGGCATTGTTCACCTGTGTTTTTACCTACCTGTAATTCCTTAGTTACAGGACAGTTATGTCTTTGTTACCTACAGATGTGGACTTGCCTATACCCCAACGTAAAATTTTTCCTATTCCTAAAGGCTCTTTAATAAGAAAAGGCCAAGAATAGTGGCCCAGTTGTGTTTGTTTTGTATTTCTAGTCAAGTACAATATGACGAATGAAATCAGTCGCTAATGTCACGATTTTTGATTTGGCTTGTTATTGGAGACGTCTGTGTGACCTACAGGTGTAAAAAGTTGTCGCAAGGTGCCAAGAGCCATAAATTGTTGTTACCTTAAATTAGAACAAATCCTCGGACATTATAATAACAGTTGTAATTGATCACATTCTGATGCCAGTTAGTAGAATTTTACACCGGGGACACCTAAAAACATAGTGTTACTTCTAAAAGTCCAGGTCATTCTTTATTTAGCCTCTGTAGCTCAGTTGGTAGAATATTCCTGGGTACGATCTCTTTTGGAATAATGCAAATTTGTCTTTCTCTTAATTCATAAATATATATACATGCAGTGCTTTTACATGTATCACCCTTTAAACAAACTTTATTATATTTCTGAAAATTAGTAGCAGTCTTTAAACCTAGCCTATTTGAAGGTTTTTAGCCGGAGCAGTTTCATCATTTCAATTATCTGTATTTACAAAAACAAGTTCATGTGAATACATTGCAAAGTTTGCCTTAAAGCATG
The DNA here is from genome assembly GCA_030265115.1 of Mopalia vespertina. Classification (NCBI taxonomy): domain Eukaryota; kingdom Metazoa; phylum Mollusca; class Polyplacophora; order Chitonida; family Mopaliidae; genus Mopalia; species Mopalia vespertina. The sequence continues at coordinate 468 of JAQQZZ010112769.1, read as the reverse complement.
CGAATCCAACCATCCTTAGCTACTTGCAAAAGTATCATCAGATAATTTTACATGCATACATGTAGTTTAAAAGTGGTTTATGTAAATGCATGCACTAATCTCTTAATCTTAGCAATTAATTATAAGAAATTAGTCCTGATTAGTATTCAGCTAACGATAACATCAGGAAATGATTCTACCACGTTTTTTTCACCTGTCTGTTTGTTCGTTAAGTGGATTAACAATGGATTAATTCATTAATCGTCTTGCTTCATTTGTCTAATGATTGCTGGATGAACGCTCATCTGTCATTAACAAACAATCATTGTCTCTGAAAGAAGACTTAGATTGGCACCTGATTGTCCATTGAAAGATATATCACTATTGATTAAGATCTAGGTGATGAACAAGATCATCTATATTGATAGCACCCCATTCATTGATTGTCTGAAAGAAATTATATTGTAAACTATCAATTACAGTAATACC
>JAQQZZ010112758.1:0-15240 GCA_030265115.1 Mopalia vespertina | reverse complement strand
ATATACCTGAGGGTCGACAGGGGGACTCGATCCCATGAACGGTACATCGAAGTAGGCTCCGAAAGCGCACTCGCTAATCACTAAGCCACGGCCGCGGGCCCTGGATGAAATTGGAGGTGATTTAGGGTAACGTCGTGATACGGTGACATCACAATTAAGATGATAGCCTTTTAATCTTTATGACAAAAATCATGTGTTTTTGGTGATCTTTATGGCGAGAATATTTAGCTACTCAAAAAACATAACCAAAGTGCTCTTGAATCTGCACAATTCCTTACATGACCAAAGTGCTCTTGAATCTGCACAATTCCTTACATGACCAAAGAAAGTGTTATTAAAAGAAAATTGTTTGACAATAAATGTATCCTGATGACTCACCTGTAATAGACACGGCCTTATCAGATGGACTAGACGGTGAAATAGATTGAATAATTGGGGATGAGGACCGTGAAGAAGACTTGGATGAAATACATTCTTGGTAATCTTTCCCTAACGAACGTCTAAAATGTTCTTCAATAGCAGGATCAAAACCACTGCCTGTAACAAAAGGAGAAGACATTAAGGTTTGATAAAATGTTTAAATGACAAACAAATAATAAGATTTGTATAATAACCTGAAGTTTGATAAAAGAAATTTAATAATAAGCACAAAAATTTTGAATTCAACACATAAACTTACTGGAGCTGGGTTCTCTAGACTCTGCTGACGATGAATGTGGGCTGTCACTTGATGGTACCCGGCTTCCGCTGACAGGAGGCACACAAGTGATGACTGAAGGACGTAAAAGCTGCCGTAATGGACTCAGCTTGGGATTTTCCCCAAGAGACAGATTGAGTGGTGTATTCTGGGAAGTCTCCCCATGAGGGTAAGCAGGGGGTGGACTCCTTCGATGTAAGGGCGAGAGACTCGGCTGCCGGATTTCATGTACTGTAGCTCCTCTTGGGACAATAGAGTAAGAGTCATGGTGAACAGCTCCATCTGGTGGCAAATAGCGGTCTCCAACATACCCTGCAAACGACCTGCAAACCAAATTGTAAAAAATTAATTTAAATTTTAGCAGAGTTTGATAATAAATGAGGAAATAAATAAACAAAATGCACAATATGAAAACTGTCTACAGAATATATAATGTTAAGAATGTGTACAAAATACACAATACGACAAATGTGTACAGAATTTACAATGAGACACATGTGTACAGAATTAAAAATGTGGCAAATGTGTACAGAATACATGTATATAATACCACAAATGTTTACAGAATATACAATAAGACAAATGCATACAGAATATACAATATGACAAATGTGTACAGAATACAAAATGTGACAAATGTGTACTGAATACAAAATGTGACGAATGTGTACAGAATACAGAATGTGACAAATGTGTACTGAATACAAAATGTGACAAATGTGTACTGAATACAAAATGTGACAAATGTGTACAGAATACAGAATGTGACAAATGGAAAAACTGATCAGCTTTGTCTGTTTGGAATGACCTTCAGTGAACAATTCTAATATGATCAGAAATGAAATCTGAGAAAACACACACCTGTTCACAACTGAAACTTGAGTATACATAAAACACAACAGTAATTTCAAGGTAATGTCGCATAAAAGATGATGTGCCAGTCGAATAAATGAAGGAAAAGACACAGTAAGTCATATCACTGGTGAGATCAGGACAATCTAATATCTAATGCAATCTGTACTAACATTATTTGTCTGTTAGGGGCTTGTGCTGTAGTTTATTTTACTCATCTCGCAGCAGGTCAACCTGATGCCTCATACAACCATATGAATACACCAGAAAAGTATGTGAGAAGGTATATGAATACGTCAGACAAGTCTGTGAGAAGGTATATGAATACACCAGAAAAGTATGTGAGAAGGTATATGAATACGTCAGACAAGTCTGTGAGAAGGTATACGAATACGTCAGAAAAGTATGTGAGAAGGTATATGAATACGTCAGAAATGTATGTGAGAAGGTATATGAATACACCAGAAAAGTATGTGAGAAGGTATATGAATACACCAGAAAAGTCTGTGAGAAGGTATATGAATACACCAGAAAAGTGAGTAGCTGTATATGAATACACCAGAAAAGTGAGTAGCTGTATATGCACACTGTCTGCACTTCTTAGACTTTTTCATTTTAGCCTTTTAAATAAATCTCTATTCCTACACACTTATTATATGCTATTAATAACTTTAAGTAAATCAAAAAAGTGCATGTTTATATAGCAGAATCTGAGACATGCTTTTGAGAGAGAAAGAAAAAAAGGGAGAGAGAAATGGTTTCTCAGAAAGAATTCTATTTTTTCTTTGTGTTAAGAATGTGTTGTTGTTGGTGTTACAGACAGGTTACCATGTGATGGAATCATGCCAAGATTTCATACAGCACGTCTGAGTCATACGAAGAGTTATGTCATAGTTTTAACCCCACCATCTCAACTTTCTCTCACACCAAAAACTTTCCAGCCACCACTTGTAAACAAATCTGCACACACAAAGTCTATGTTATGATGCAAATTTATCTGGAAACTTAAACATCATATCTGATATCAAAAGAGACCTAGTAGATTAACATTACGACACAGTCATAGGGCTGTCTTCATTGATTAACGTCCAAATTGACAATACACTTTTCTTCCTGATTTTATAACTAAAAGTAGCCCAACTATTTCCTTTTACAAGTTTTTGGTTAGTTTTGTTCATTTATAAACATCTTAATATTTATTTATTATTTATTTAGTAAGCTTTGACCACACAGCCAAGAAGGGCACACAGGTGTGTAACACCTATAAACAGTGGCCCTCATAGAATATGGGATCGTTAAAACTAAATCAAAGAAAGAAATCATTTTACCATGGACTACTTTGCAATAATGTTTTTTGTGTTGTTTTTTGTTTGGGGTTTGTTTTTTAACTGGGGATGGGGGAGGGTGGGTGTTTTTTTAAGAACTCACATAAAAAATATACCACACGTACACATGTATTGTGTGAATCAACAAGTTATTTCACAAGATTCAAGTCAGAGTGTGGAGTCAGTGGGTCATCTAGCTTTAGTGTTTGGGCTGAACAAACTTCTTGGAGAATGTATACTTGACTTTCTATCCCCCAGAAAATAACAACCACCACCGGTCTCCTGGGGTTTTTACAGCTTGTCAATCCTATAAGAATTACGTGACTGAGTGACTCAACAATGTCTGGATTGTGAGACGACAAGTCTGGTTCAGATTAAACTATATCCTAACAGTACCTAGTAAATATTTTATAGTCTCTATCTCAAACTCGTCACAGCAAAACAATGCCAAATCTATCCCTGCTATGAAGCTTATCAAACATTACAAATAACTGCAAAAATACACGGAGAAGATTTTAATCTTTAGAGGAAGCAACTACTACGCCAGGAATCCAGAAAGAACCTAAACTAGAGGAGGCAACATGTATGCCAGGATTCCAGAAAGAACCTAAGACTCACAAGCAAAGGCCTGGATACAAGACTATGAAAAGCCAGGGGGACAACAGTAATAATATGGCAAATAATCAAGCAATTTAAATTTGTAATTGTTTGAAAAAGTTGATTAAATTATTTTGGGTACTGGTTGCAGGGGGATTCCTGTAATGCCTGATAGGTATTGGAGTTCGGGGGCAACACTTAAGGTGATCGGTTTGTCATGGCTTTGATCTCTTGATTGTCCTGTATTGTCCTTGTTTGTAGCTATTAATATTGATGGTTTCGGTCAACCATTGGGCTGGAACACCTCCATATGAGTGAAATAACCTTAAGTACAGCATAAACCCCAATCAATCCAATGGTCACATTTTTACCCGCTTAAGTCTGCGGAAACTCTCAATATCCTTTTGTACCAGCTCCCAGATGTTTATAGCCCCATAGGGCCATAAGTTAATGATATTGCCCAGTAAGACAGCTGTGTTGGTGTTATACAGTGTGACATGTTATTAGAAGCTGGACAGGACAGGTGATAAGACAGCCTGGAGGTCAGACCAGGGCAGGATATACCCAGTGTGCTTCTGATAACCCAAACATTATACATCACCAAAAAACACATGTGAATAATATAAAATAAACAGCTACTGTTTCATGCTATGAATGTAAGTGGTTGCAGACAACACATATGTATAATACTAGATTTTTATGCTGTACAATTTCAATGATTTTTATTAAACAGCATAAATAAAACCCAATTATACATAAACACAAATTAGTGTTCTGTACCTCAACATAACATCACAGCCTTCAGGCAACGGCTTCCAACATTGTTCTCGTGCGTATGAAAGCTCCTTTGCTTTTTCAACACATTCATGTCTCAGTTTTTTTGGTTTTTCCTCGAGTTTGAATCTCACATATGTGATTTTTCACATTCAAGTTTTATTCACTTTTCTCTCATTTTTCTATCAATTCCTTTAATCTCAGGCCCATTTTCTTTTCTCACATTCAGGCCCCAAAAATCCATGTCTCACATTTTCTGGATCAAGTCACCATATACATGTCTGAATTCCTTAGATTTTGCATACAATCATGTCTAGGGTCCTTCTCAATTTCTGTTTTGCTTACATTCATATCATAGGTGGTTAGAGTTTGCTAATATTTGTGTCATAATTCATATCATAGGTGGTTAGGGTTTGCTAATATTTGTGTCATAATTCCTGTCATTTTTTTCACATGCATGTCAGTATTTTTTTATTTTGCTTGCGATGGCGACTCCGGTGAAGTCTAAATTTCATGGTTTTGGTAAGGTTCATGTCTCAGTTCTTCAGATTTTATCTCACGTCTGAATCATATGCCTCAGATGATCCACTAAGTTTTCTGACACACATATCAGATCAAAGTCATGTTTTATTCCTAGGATTGTTTAAAACAAAAAAATTTTATATTAACAAATATGTATGATTCTCAGTCCTTGTGTAATACAATGTTGAACTATATAAAACTATACATAAATATACAGATGCTTATTTTACATCTATATGTATCTTACTATTGGCCTGAAATTTAAAAGTACTTTTAAAAAAAAGGACCATTCCATGATGAAATGGTTTCTTATTTCCTATTTTATCTTTAGAAACTATACAGTATGTCTGACCCAGTTAGGTTGTTTTGGCTGGGTTTCTCTGGGAAGAACAGGAGATGTAAAGTGTTAGTGTCTGAGAGATGATAGAGATAGAAGGGCCAGATATGATTCCATATTGGCCCAGATTCAACATTACATAACTTTCATTGGCGGAGTGGAAACAGACTGCTTGACTATACTACACAACCTACATGGCAATTCTCCAGAAGATATATGTAGCTTCAAACAATCTTTAATGCACGTTCACGAATAGAAAGAATATAGGAAAGAACTATTTTTGATTTCATTCGGAATTTTGTTGTACCGATCCAAAGACAACAGCACCACGGAAACATTTTGTTCCCTTCTTCACCATCTAGAACAAGTCCTGATACAACTATGAGACTTTGCCCCAAAATCTGGGGGGAATTTGACTGCATGTAATTTTTTTTTCTCAGGCCCTTGTTGCGTACATTTATGCCATTCTTTGTCTTGTAAAAGTCAGTGGAAAGTGTTTTTAAGATAATACAATACCGTTCAGGTGTTCATAGAAGTCCAGTTTAACTACTCTAAATGGGTAGTGTAGCTGCAGAGTAAACTCAATTGGAGACATGGTTTTAACCCAAATTTAAACAAATTAACCTCAGACTCCATTTCTCATGTTGTAGTATGATAATAATAAATATGTAACATTGAAAAAAATGAAAGCTAGTTTTGAGGTGAGCTCTACTGAGAATGTTAAGGCAGAAGTTTTCATTATTTTACAAATCCAAAATGTTGTTGTACCTGTCAAACAGACAGGTGGATAGGTTAGAAGACAACAGCAAAGCTCTAATGAACTAGGTCTTTTATGTATTGCCTCAAAGAAAAGGCACCAGAACATATAATATTTAGAAATATTTATCACACTAGCACAGGGATGTCAATCAATCCTTTCAAGATTTTGGTCTGTTGTGGTCATTCGTGGTATTAAATAAAGTTAATTGTGTTCAATTATAACAAACAATTATGTTTCAATTGATAGATATCATAATATTTAAGATCTTTCTGCTAGGAGCACTGGTGTCTAAAATCAAAGTTCTGACATAGTCATATGGGAAATACACAATGACTTCTTCCCCATACACCTACATCATCAAGTTTCTGACCAATCAAATGCGTTTTTTTTTTTTACTATTTTAAATCGATTTTTATCCATTCATTAAATATAAAAAACAATAAGAACATTTCAACTGTTGGCAACATGTTAAAAACATGTTTTGTCAGATGAAAGTAAGATTTTAAAAAGGCTTGTGGACATTTTAAGTCCATCAATCATATGCTGACAATGTGCTGTAGTTGTTGTTGTAAGTAATGTATTTAACAGACATTTATTAAGATAACTTAAACCTATTAACATGTCAACACACATAACTGAGCATAGGTCCTCAGCGAAAATCCAGCCCACATTAATTCTCCAGCTTGATAACCTTTCATCATTTAACATAATCTATTGTGAAGTAAACTTAAAGAGTCGTTAACATATAATACAACACTTGCCTCCAAAAAGTTAACCAAAGCAAATTAGAGCAAATGTTTTCAACTTGAAGAAATATCTGATCGCATCCTGTTGGCTTTAATGGAAATACTCTTTATGAAATGTTTGTAGCTAACACCATTCTTAAGCTCTACAATGATCATTAAACACACAAAATCCTGTTTTTCAAGGGAAAGTTTTTACTTTAAAGTAAACTGTTAAGCTTACGACTTACACATATTTGTGTTAGCCAGATAATGTCCCATCATACCTATAGCATAAATATCACTTTAAAGTAAATAAAATTGTTTGTTTTAATACCACTAAATCTCAATCTTACTAAGATTTTACATAAAATGTGTAAGATATTTCATTTTTCTGACAACCTTGTCTGTTTTAGGTTGAGATCTGTCAGGAAAAATGGAAGTAAATTTTTTTCTTTTATTAGCACTAAATCTCAATCTTTCAAGGATTTTATATAAAATGTATCCGATATTTAATTTGAATTGCCTGTTTTAGGTTGAGAGCTGTCAGGAAATCTCATAAAGACACCCCTGATCACACAGATTCTAGAGATGAATTTGATTTAACATATGTTGAAAATAGTGATATGGTAGATCATATAATCAGTGTTCAGACAGGCACCTGCTTGGCCATGGTACAGCATTACATCTAAATCAGTTCAACAGTACTTAGTAAACCCACTCCACTTAGTCTGAAAGCCCTTGCGTTTAGTTCTACATGTTAAATCTCACATGTGCTATAACTTCCATGTCTAGAGATTGGCATCAACTTGGGTAACAAATACAGGAATTGATTTCACCTATCAAGTAGTCAAAGATTTATGGTATATTTAATCAGAAATTGTTCCACAACTGATATATTGAAATCACAGGTTGATATTCTTAGATTGTTTGTACATGCAGTGGTTCAAATACTCAGGTTTATTTGATAAGGCACAGTAGGGAAGGCTCATTAAACAAATTCCATGAGGTGGTCACAGTAGTGAGGCGATGTCTTACCTAGGATTAGAAATCTGCCTGTCAGAAATCACTATTCTGAGACATTTTGCCTGTCCAAATTTTCAATTTTCCTATCTGTCCCATCTTAAAATTCAGAATTTCTATTAGTTGTTTCAACCATTTTTAAAAATCTACATCTCTCAAATGACCGGTGGACAGGTCAATATCTTAGACTATGTAGTTAGGTTTATTTGGGAAGGCACAGTTTGCCATGCTATTAATGAAACAAATTCCAGTTGACCTACGTTTGTGTTCCTGCACATCGTTTACTGTTCAGTTTGGTGAGATGATCGTGATCAAAGTTGAGTGTGTTTGAGAGTTCATGTCTTTCCTTCATTCGATCAAACTTCAACAGTTTTGTTGGTAATTCTTTACTGGGGGACTCCCTGTGTTCTATGGCTCGTTTGTAGGCAACATCTCCTATGAAAAGAGAAAGGGAAAAACTTAAAATAAATTGGTTAGCTTGACTAAAATACATGTACATCCTGTGAAAAATTAACAATAAACCCCATTCATTACTTAGTGTTCTAAGCAAAACATTTCCTCTTTTAAAACATGTCACTCCACCCCAGCATCTACATGTATATATCTATCTATAAAAAACATAAGATGATTCAACTTATCAGGTTATCCTAACAATCAAACTGTAAAAAATGAGGTTGAAACCGAATTGCATGGTGTCTTGAAATTTGGATAAATAGCGGTTCTACACCACTATTTATCCAATAATTAGATGAAAAAACCCTGCCTTTGAAAATTTAATGCAATCCGATCATGACTTGATTATAAGAATGACTTTAGATTAATTTGGTTAAACTCTATCCTGAAGTCATCCTTTAGGCAAGATGTGTAACAGATGACAGACAACATTGTGGACATCAAAGTATGTTATTTTGACTTGTTATAATATGTGAGGGAGACACAACAAGTACTTGTTTATTGAAGATATTAAAAAATAACCAACATATCTCCTGTGAAAATAAAAATACTCACACAATAATAAAGCTTATTTTTTGCAAAAGGCTAGTGAAAAGAAATAAACCAGTTTGTTTGAATAAAATATGACAAGTGGGAAATGAAAACTGAATCAAAAACATGTTTGAATTTTGGCATCAAACAAAAAACAGGAGTCATAAAATTTGCAATACATTGTGTACATCCGCCAATAAATTGTTTTCAGAACATCAAAAGTGGCCTACTGACAATCATTACCATATCTAAATGATGAAAAAACATGAGAAATTGGTACCAAAAGTGACGGCATTAGTGCACTGCCTACATGTAACAAGGCTCTTTGATTGCTGTTCTTAGAGGCACAGTCGTGTTACAAAGATATGTGGGCCTATATTAACACATTTAATCCACTATGCGAACTTTATAGTCTTCAGTACAGATCAGTCAGTTTTTTACATTTAACATAACGTAAGATCACTCTGGTAAATGGGCCATTGGAGAATCTAATAAAGTCTTCAGTACAGATCAGTCAGTTTTTTACATTTAACATAACATAAGACCACTCTGGTAATGTTGGTGAATCTAATAAAGTCTTCAGTACAGATCAGTCAGTTTTTTTACATTTAACATAACATAAGATCACTCTGGTAAATGGCCCATTGGTGAATCTAATAAAGTCCTCAGTACAGATCAGTCAGTTTTTTAAATTTAACATAACATAAGATCACTCTGGTAAATGGCCCATTGGTGAATCTAATAAAGTCTTCAGTACAGATCAGTCAGTTTTTTTACATTTAACATAACGTAAGATCACTCTGGTAAACGGGCCATTGGAGAATCTAAAAGGTTATCTGGCAGTATATAGTGTGATCAGTCCAATTCGCTGATTTATACACATGGGGTTTTTTTTGTCGTCTTCATTCAACGACTCTATTCAAAAACACAGTTTACATGGGTTTCCCATTGAACAATTATGTGTACATAGAGCTATAAAATGGGGTTAACTCAGTTGGCCTTATCCCGGCAATTATTTGCAAACACATAAGAGAATATGACGCATACAGCAATCCTTAACAACTGAACTTCAAAGTAAACGAGAGCTAATTGAATTCTGAATTACTTTACGGTACAATTACTTATTAAATAGACAGGTTTAGTGCAGAGAGCTTACATTGAATATACCATTGATAACATCTAGTCAGATTGTTTATTATATGAAGGTTGTTATAAAGTCCCTGTCCTTGATCTGCACATTAATATTTCAATTTTGAGTCACAGGTAAACTACAAAATATCAATACTACACGTAGATGTACCTTCAAATGGGAAATATCACAAACCTATTAAACAGCCATGAAATTAACACACGAGCCTTTGACACATGTTATGAAGTACATGTAGTGTTTTATTTTGTGCAAGTCAAGTCATGTTTTGACTGGCAAATTGATGTTATAATGATAGGTATTGGACCAATAGGTTTTTTGTTTTGTCAATTAGCTGATTTTTAAAGAAATCAAATTAACACGTGAAAGCAGTACTTGGGCTCTTGATATTCTGAAGTGTACTGAATACATTGCTCACTTTGTCAACTTTTTAAAATAAAAACTGTCTTATTACAGGTCTTTGGAGACATTTATGTTTTAGACTAGAGTAAACACAATTTATCTTGGGTCGGGTCACTCGGTGCAGCCTCTGTCATGAATAGTTTAAGTACATTACATGCATGAACATATACTCCTTAACAACTTTAAAATCTCTCAATCTCATACAGAATCTTATCTCTACATAAATTAAATGTTTGTTTGAGGCAGAAAATTGCAGTAATTAAACTAAATATCCCCTTTTAAAATAGACGTCTTAATGAAGCAAGACTGTGCAGTATGGCTATTTACATGAAAGACTTTAACTTGATTACAGGGCACATCACAGTATGCACCACTCTAATTGAATATATTTTGCTGATAATTTTCAGGAGAAACTGTTTTTAGTTAGTTTCCTATTTCAGTTTATTTGGAGGTTTACATCAACGAAGGTATGGGTTGATTATGTGCCCTGGGTTAACCCCTCTACCCCTTTTTCTGCACCCGCCCCCTACTTAACTGTTTAGCAGGTTAAACAAACCACTTGTTAATAGATGAGTCACCACTTGAAAAATATATCTAGGGTTAACTGCATACTACACAATACCTTTATAGGTTGGTAGGCTCTTTTTCTTTTTAAAAATTCCCAGGGACATTTTATTTTTAAGTTTACTTGCAACACTCGCCTAGAATGTTTGGCATGGCACAATATAAAAAAGACATTGATTGCTTTCTTGTTTGTTTGATTGTTGTTTTATGCCATGCTCAAGGGTGTTTCACTTATAAAACAGCAACACATTCTAACAGAAATTGACAATAGCACCTGATAACATGGAAGAGTTGGAAAGTTAATCTTCCTCCCATGCTAAGTAAGGGCGGCTACATGTATGCTTTGCACCAAACAAACTGAACTTAAGCAAAGGTTGTGAGAAAGACAATTACTGGAATTCGATCCATGCAACACATGTGGTGACAGCTAACACTTATTTACATGCTCTTAATCCTGTTTTTTATTAGTCGTTTATGTTGTCTTAAATTTTAACGTTATTAGAGTTCCTGATGGCCTTTTTGTGCTTATTTAATGGGGTCATCCTGACACCTTGGCACTGGTTTCCTGAGGAGCTGATGTTTCTTCACTAAAGCCTGACACTGACCTGCAGCGGAAGTACAAGTTAGTGGGGAGCTCAGGAAGACAGGCTATATAAACCAGTGGGAGGTTCTGGTATAGATTGTAACATACACTAAACCACGATGAGTCATAACGAGAACACAAGTGCTCTCCATTTTCTCTTAACCGTTAAATAACTACTGTTATTGTTCCAGTCTTCTGTAAGCTTTGGCATATGCTCGCTATGATTGGTTCATAATAGGCTATAAAAGACCCGTATATCCTTTTTACAGGAATGAAGACTGCTTTAAGGTTTTTCACCATGATTGGTTTAAGCTTATAATACATTTTAATATGACATAAAAGAACAGTATAGTTCTAACAATAATAAACTTATCAATTTATAAGAAAAAGATTCGGCTAAATGGTTGGTATGTCATACAGCGTGCAAAGAATGTATATAAATGTATATCATTCTGACTTTAATAAAATCTGTGGTAAATGTTCCTGAAAATGATGGGTTTATAATACAATTATAATACCTTTAACGTATGTTTAGTTCTTACAGTTATTACACCTGTCTTAATATCATCTGATATGATTTATTGGAGTGAGCGCCATGAAAGCTCATAATCCTCATTGCCCTATCAGATAGAAGTAGATCATTGGTATATATACACACCAATAACCGGTAAAAGACCTCACCTAACTTCTTTAACAACATAGCTAGGCCTGTTTTTTTTCTTCGCTTTAACTGATCTGCTTGTTATAGAGCCATAAAATACAGTATAGTTTTCCTCATGAAATAGGCTTAATCAAATGGCACATCATTTTAATCTGAAACAGTTCATAGTAAATCAAGCTGTCAGAGATATACATATGAATTCCTGATAAAGGTGTGACCAACCAGAAGTGACTCTGAGACACACTAGATCCATATTCTTAAAACAAACTAGAGGCACCTGTTTCAGACTGTGATACATAGAGCTTCACGCAGGTAAAGAAGGTCTATGTCTGTACAACATGATCGCTCATTGTTTGGGTAAACCTAACAGAACAAGGGAAGATCACCTTGGAAAATAAGTACCACACCATGGGATCTAAGACTCAAGTCACAAATACAAGGAAAGAAAAAACAAGATAATAATCTAATATGGGACCTGAGAACTGCAGATATGTAACTCAGCCTCGAACCTCTGTTGTGTATAGGAGGTTCAGCCGCCAAAACTGCAATTAACTAAATCATGACATGGGCACATGGCCTTATGCAGGGTTTCCAAAAAATGGAAAATATTTTCATTGGTTATTATTAAATCAAGCTGTGAATTTGATCATTTTTTTTTTTTTAATATCTGTATAAAGACTATTCAATATTGATTGGTTATCGTTAGATTTTGGTTGGTAATCACGTCACCAGCCCTATTTCCATCCCTGCCTATGTCAGATCACCTGCCTATGTTCATCTCTATTGTAACTTTTACCCTGGTGCTGAAGACAATTATGTCATATTGAAGCATCTTCAAAGTTTCCATAGCAACAGAAAAAAAAGTGAGCCCAAAGAGTGTATCTAGGGGAGATAACCTCACATCCTCTGAGAAAGTAAGTGGTAATCAATCATTGCACAGGATGTCTCTGTCAAAAGAAATAAAATGTACAAGAAATACACCAGTGTTAGCTATTCTGAGTCTGTGGTGAAGACAAAGTGAAAACCACAACTAAATTAAGGTGGTTGTGGGAGGCAATGAGAAGTGGTCCTCAACTAAAAAAAATTGTCTGGAAAGTTGTAAATTTAGAATTTTTTGCTCCATGTTCAATGTCAAGTTCAAAAGGATTTTCCCAAAATACATTTGCAGCCCTTGTGTTTCAATATGGACGAAAACCCACTGAATTTAAAGCTTACTGCACACTAAAAGTGTCAACATGCTAACGCTGCATTTATCTAGGGAAGGGATTCATAAAAGCTCATCATAACTACTGTAAATTCCCATTTTTTCTAGAGAATCAACTCAATGTGAGACACACTTTGATGAAACTTTTCTAAAACTGAGATCAGGTCTGATTTTATAATGTAATGTATGCAGAGAGCAAATAAGTGGCTATTAAATACGGACTTAATTCTGTAATAAACTTTTCATGTACTAAGTTTATAAGGGCAAATTAAAATTTATTTTATTTTATTTTTACCATTTTCCCTCAGTTTCAAAATCAGCTTAACTACCTCTCTCATCAATTTAGTGCTATGAACCCTTCCGGCTGATTTCATAACTTTTTATTACACAGACAAAACCCGCTCCTGTTACAGCTTAAGGTTTAATAACATCAACTTGGATCAGACAGCATCAGCAGAAACCCGGAAGAAAAGCTATTTATATTCAAAATCTTTTAATTCAGAAAATATAGAAAACCGGTTTTGCCCTTAAGCCAGAGAATAAAACTCATTCAAGTATTTTATATATTACCATGGAGGCTGTATATATATGCTCACACTTACATACTATGTCTGTCTAAACCAGTCAACCTGAACCATCCTTATGAATCAACTATGGCTATGTTTGATTATTGTTCAGCACCGTCCTCAAAGGCATTTTACTTTAACTAAGACAGTGTACTCCAACTGTTAATAGCCACACTAACACAAGCTTCAAGTGCTTGATATGTTGGAAATTTAGTCTTCCTGCCATGCAGAGCAAAGACAGGATGACTGTACAGAGGATATACTGCCCTTTACCAAGAGGACACATTTGAATTTCATCAGAACACTTTACACTTGATTTCAATAACATAAGCTTATAGACACAGACACATAACAGAAATTATATTTTGTGAGAACTGAAAAAAAACTTAGATTGAATTTTGCCATACACGTAAATGTTACACAGATTTTAAGCAAACATTTTAAATTTCATAACTTGAAACATAGCTTAGAAATTTTGAAAATTATTCAAAGAAATCAAAAGAGACTTTCATAGAACTGAAAGACTAGAAAAGAAACTTTAAACATTGAAGTGATAGCATAACTTAATTATTCAGAGTTTCTGCAAGCTTTTATCCTATTCCACACAAAGTTGATCTATGGACAAGTTAATAGTTTCATTATAGAACAGAAACTTATGCTAAATGTATTCAAAGTCTAGTGTATAGTTTATCTGATGCAAAAACATGGAATTATTGACATTCAAACCACAGGGAAAGAAACTTTATATTACCATATTGCTACATGTAATTATTACATAAAATTAAAATCATTATATTGTATATTCTTGTGGACTTGAATAATTTTATTGTATAATCCCATCTACATGAATTCGTTACAAAGCAAACATTATGATGGCCGTAGATTATACGGTTTTCGCCCGTATATTAAGATGTGTGTACAGTTTTATTTTGGATTACCAATACATTAGATCTATATGTCTGATTGATTGATTGATTGATGTTTAACGCTGTGTTTAAGGGTATTTCACTTATATGACTACGGTGTATTCCAACAATAATTGACACTAGCACAACCAAGATGTAAAGTGTTTCCATAATGTTAGAAAGTTAATTTTCCTCCAGCACTAAGTAAAGACAGCATTACCACTCCTCAAACAAACTGCCTTTAGCCAGAGGGCTGTATATGTCTGATGTCTAATGGACTTTGTGTCTGTATGGAGCTAGTGTCTGTGATAAAGATTGGTAATAACCTGGGACTAAACTAATTTTCTTTATAATCCATTCTAGGTATCGGTTCTTGAAAAAATAGAGAGATTTTAAATGTCAAAGAGTGGACTTTGCAGCCGGTCCTCTAGATAATTTATTTATTTCTTTGACCATCTGGTCCACGTGATTACAAAGCATATATGCAATACATATAGGAGTCGAGTTGACAATGACATCCTTTAAGTGTATGAACATAGTATAAATCATCCCTTGCCTTAAAGGCTTTTTGTACAAATGTTGCAAGCATTCGATTTAATGACAATTGTTCAGAGG
>JAQQZZ010112757.1:0-30116 GCA_030265115.1 Mopalia vespertina | reverse complement strand
CCTTATTACATCACTGTACATTTGTCCTTTTCTCGTTTTCCAATATATATGTATAATATCATTCTTTTGTGACAGTAATCGCATCAATTGAGTTTATCGGTAACTTTTCTATTGAATAGTGTCACCGTGTTTTGTCTGGAATCTCCGTTTTTATTTCTCGAGATGACATGTAGTGAAGGCTATGGTATTATAGAAATCTGACAAGCGAATAAAGCTTAATGATCGAGTGGAAACTAAACCGTCACAAGCAATATTCTACTCAAGTTCTGAAACTCATCGACATTTTTGGCACTTTAATCAGCATTCCAGTGGAAAATACTTATATCAAGTGGCGGGATATCTTCCCTGTTATAGAGAACCTTGTTCTGCAATGATATATCGATACTCGTGTAAATCGTCGGGGGAAGATCGAGTAGTATCTGTCTATAGGTCTAATCTGGTTTGACTGTGGCACTGAAAACAGCGTCATTGCCAATTTTTGTGAGGTCGAAACTGAAACTTATATCAACATTGAAAGTGTCCATTTATTTGAGTTATTAAAGTGAGATCTTGATTTGTTGGCATTGGTATCGGTTGCGGACAGAAGCTATATTTTTTAAATGCTTCTTTTTAATCTTACTGTTGATGTATTTCCCGAGTTAGCCGGAAACATTTGCCAGCTCCAGCCGGTTAACTACTTAATGATTAACTCCTCTAAATCAACGATACTGTTAACATTTAAAGGCAAATAAAAATAAATGGTGTTGTAAAAAAGATAGAATTGTGTCCCATGTTTCAAACAAACCAACAAAACCAAGTTGAAGTTTCTGTTGTATTTTAAAATGATAGTGTGATGTCTGCCTCTACGCAAATAGATTAAAATATTACACCCTGTTGACATCTCGAATTTAGAACAAAACTTTGCTTCGAAAAGATAAATAAAATATCTCATCGGCTAAGCCATACAAATATGTCAAGGCTGTCTGGATGTAACATTATTCTCGGAACATCGATCTGCCTCCCTCCGGTTTCTTCTAGACGAGTTTCATCAGCTCATTGATTATAATGTTTACCTGTATAATTTAGCGAATGATTCCCGATATATTTCTACCGCATGAGTATCGATTAACGTATCCATTTTTTGTTTGACATTACGTTCCTTGTCTTACTTCTAATAACCAATTACTGCCGAATTCAATAACGATTTAGTATTTAATTCAGAAATATTAACTTCATCATGGTACGTAATCAATGCAGGTAGATTTGTAAGATTTATTGCTGAGACGTATAACGTATATCCTGGATTTATATCACTGATACTATTACGTTCAGTTTAAAATACATGCATATTTTTAAGTTAACAGAAACACAATCACAGATACACGAGCTTTATGCTTTCCCTGAATCAAATCGTCAGTACATACAGCATTCCATGCAGTTTGTTGGGGATAAGCCTCACATGATGAAAATAATGATAACCTGTTTATAAGTTTAGTTAATGATTATATTATCTTTAGCAGTTGAGTAAATAATGGCAGCCTGTTCATTATTTGAGTTAATAATGGTAATAAACTTGTGTGGAGTTTCACTAGATTTAAATCAAACAAGATAGCGACTGTGTTTTTGCCATCTACCTCTGAAGATGAACGTAGTCACGTTCGAAAGCTAAGGAATTAAAAATGTATAAAATAGCAATAATGTTAGTATGGCAAGTCAGATAAACAGTTGAGTTAATCCTGATTGTCTGTTTTAACCAGATTGAAGCAGTACCTACAGTATGGCAGTAACCCACTTGCTTTCCATCAAGGTTTTATAACTTTCACTTGTAACATAGACCACAGTTGTCTCTTGCTCGTGCATATTTCATGTTTTGTTCTAGTTGATTTAGGATTGGAGTGATATTACACTGATGTTCATTCAGCATATGACCCTGTGCAACACAAGTATGAGCCATATACCCCGGAACTTTGACTATTTAAAATACATAGGTGCTGTTTCTTGCTCCAGTAATGAAAGTGAGTTCGAATCTTGTGTTTGTAAATATAAGTGTCATATAAACATTGCTTGGGAATAGCCATAACACCTTCGGTACAATGAGGTTCTCTCTTTATCCCTGACTAGCGATATGGTTCTTCGTGAATACAGGAGCGTATCGGATGCTCGGATGAGTGGGTAAATTACCATAGATATCTATGAATAACCTATAACTAACTAATACAATTTTAAAGCAACGACCCTTCGGTTCAGTAAACTACAGTTCTTACGACACAAGTGGGCAGAACAATATGGGCTTTTTGGCTGCATCCAGGGCTTTTTAAAAGGCTGAGCTGTTCTTCAGTTAAGTATCACAGACAGCTGATCAAGCGTAATATAAAGGTTAACGAAGCAACTAAGTTGCGTTCCTTTAATGAGATGCCCTGTATAGCTAAGAAATACAGAGACGGTCACACGGTTAATCACAGACTGCGTTAATTTAAAGCCAAAAATAAAAAAAGTAAATTTCCTGATTTTCCTATTTGTTAGATTGGGGTTGAACGTCATACTCAAGATTATTTCCTTTATATAAAGACAGTTTATTGATTTCGGACTCTACCTTACTTAAATATGGCACAAAACCGAGAGGAAATCTCGTAAAAACCACTCCCGTGATTGCCGGCGCCACACCGTATGACACCCTCGTATAACTGAGGTCTACTCTGTCTTACTTAAATACGGCGCAAAACTTCATGGGAGGGAACCTCGTAAAAACCAGTCCCTTTATTGCTGGAACTATGTCGGATGACTCCCTCAAATGCCCGAGTCGACCGTAGATCGAAGGAGGACCAATAATCTAACCAATGAACCACGGCCATTGGCCTCCTATGTTCATGAGGTAAAAATGAGGTTGAAGTTGAGCCTCCTACATAATCACTCTCTTACAGGGATGTAGATTAATTAAAACCGATGATTCATTTCATGTTCTAGACAAACTCCCACAGACAAGTTTCTAAATAGATCTGAATTGTGTGACACCTGGAGAAAAACATGGCATATAAAGCATGTGATTAATTTGCAACAAACAAGATATTCGGTATGGGCTAATTCCATTGGTATGGTGAATAAATGACAGCCTTGTTTTATGTCGATGCAAGAAGATGAGTGGATCAAAGTAAAATAATTTAAGTGGCTTAAATGACGAGAATAGTCATTGGTATAGTGCTTATTACAAATGCATGTAACAACAAAACTGCAATTGCCCACTTTACTTCCCTCGGACGATATTAATTTGAAGATGGTCTCCTGTAATTGGTGTGTTTAGCGGCAAACCTGTGCCACTCTATTTGTCTATACAATTAACTACCTGATGACATGACAAGCATATATTTACGTTAGCAATGGCGATCGAAAGATCAACACAAAAACAATTTATAAAACAAAAAATAAAACTCTAACACAAAATAAATAAAGTTTTGGACATTTGGTTCCGTCAGTATAGAAACTTTGTCCGGTAACAAAATCCCATGGCAATTGATCAGAGAGGGCAATCTGTTGGGGATTGGAAAAGGACAGATTGAGGGATTAAGCGAGAACAAGATGGCGTGTGGAATGATAGATGGACCCCTTACCTCTGTTGAATTTAATTACATCCGCTGTTGAAGGAGATTGTCTATAGAGCATCACGGTCTAAAATGTTTTTTTTAAAAAGTATTTTCGAGTTCTCTATTCTAGTCATTTAACTACGAGAAAACAGATACGCTGGGGTCCACGCGACTGACGTGAAACTATTTATATTATTATAGATAGTTATATTGTCGTATACATGTATGACCAATATAAAATCCTCGTGTTAAACTCATTTGCAAGTGTATGTCTTACTTTGTTAAAAACATAGCGGAGATAGCAAAAATGAAACCCAGATATACCAACACCCTGGAGCGTTGTGTGATGATTTCATCAACCATACGAACATATTAAAGTAGGATGAGATTTCTACCTCATCAATGGCGGCATTCGTTAACACAGTTATTACGTATGTGCAGCCTTTCTGGAAGCTTCTGATTATAAATATCCCTACGATTGTTATTAGTGAGAGACTAATATTCCCAACATGCGAGAATGAGAACCGAAAGTTATGGTAAGTATAACAGGTAGATAAGTGTGAAGAATGAAGTTATTCGTGGGAATGTTTTGGGGGTAAACGGAACAAGCAGACGAACAAACCTCTCCCTTCGATATATGGTTAACGTTAATTGGAAAAGTAATCCCATAAACGGCAAAATACTTATATCATGACCTTCGACCCTTGGCCGTAAAAGATCACATGATTATTTTGAATACAACTAGCCTATTCGGTCTCGAGACTACTCATTGATAATACCACTTGTGTCTGACGATACAATAACCATCGGCAGTGGAGTAGCATAATCGGGGTTGTGAGAAACGTATTTTTTTTATTGGTGGATGGTGATTATTTTCATTGATGACTATAATTCTTTAACTCTTACTGGCGAATGTCATTAGTATGTTCGACGGGTCAGTTGGTTCACAACTGCTGGTAACTAGAACCGGAACAGAAATTGAGCCGGTCCTTGAGAACAGAGAACGAGTGAGAACCGTTGAACGTGTCGCTATTGACTTGGCACCGATGATAGATGAGCATATTTTCAGTGATAAAGGATACGACTTCCGATAACAAACTACTACGCTATAGGCATGAATAGGAATTAGACTTTCAGAGATAAATGACTTAAACTGCATTAGTTATAACTATATATTGAGTTAAAATGAAAGACAAAACGCAATATTTTGGCTTTTGAAGCAAAATTTGAGATGATAGCTATTGGAAAGTCTATAGGTGCAAAGAGAATTTCGTCTTCCAGCTAACTCTCAGTGTACACTGAAACGATTGTGTGCGTTGAGATCCAAACACACAAATAATGAATCGCCTTGGCATTGTTGGCAAGTATATAATAACTGCATAACATGTAACGAAAATGTCAGGGCTATCTGACAATATAAAAAAAACGATCGTTTATCGTGCACGCGATTGAGGATAATGTCTATGTACATTGTTTATCTTCAGTGTACACATTTTCTTATTTCTTTCTCTCACACGAAATGATGTTATAGAAATATACTGTGTCTCATTATGTCCTGTCTAAAGCCCCTGTTTTCAATTCACGAGATGTCATGTGCTTATGCCCGTGGCATACCAGAAATCTGACAAGTGAATACAGCTTGGTGATCGATTGGAAACTAAACCGTCACAAGCAATATTCTACTCATATTCCTACTCCTCGACATTTTTGGCACTTTAATAAGCATTCCTTTGTGGGAGATTTTGAAAGGCAAGGGACTGAATCATCCCTTATATCTCCGGTTATAAAGCCCATGATTCACCAGTGACATATTGATACTTGTGTAAATACGAACTGTAGCGTACGAGCTCGATGCTAAGCTATTCGGGCTTGACCTTTGAAATGGATGTTCATAACATCTCCGCAGATCTTGGCAAGGTTCATAGAAAGAACTGAAACATTCTTCAAATATGGAAGGTGCCTGTGAATTGGAATGTATCAAATTAGCATTGACAAACATATTGCGCATATTCTTATTGATGGCAAATACTGTTCACTTCCATTTTAAAATATGCCGAACCGTTTTAAAAATTCCATGATTCCGTTGATAATTCTGTGTTATTTGCAAAGGTATGTGATCCTATGAGCTCATAGAAACATGGGTAGTACGTTTTCTTTAAAGCTTATTTGTTCGGAACGCCGTTGTGTATTACGCAGGAAGCTGAGCTATTCTCATGCTGCGTTAAGCAATCAAATAGTTAAAAAGTAAATGATGAAAGCTGTAGTTCGCTCGACTCAACAGTGCTGTGTAAATGTCATGACCAATCCACATCAATGTCTTTAAGAAAATAAGAATGTTTCTTGTGTTATCTTATCTTGATGCCATAGAAAACTTCTACCTGAATTATGGTCTTGTTGAAAGCAACTTTTTGTCAAGATTGTTGTTATGGTATGCAACAAAGGCGTGTGGACAGACACTGACTGAGTGTGCAATATTTACCCGAGTATCCATGATTTTAGCTAAATACAGTTGTAAAATCTCATCTTCAGTAAATAGGGGAATCACAAAAACAAGGATACAAAACAATAAGACATAGCAAAAGTACACATTATTTTTTTTGCAATTCGTGCCTGTAATAAGCCTCAAAGCGGACACCAAATCCCACATTGTCATATTATCGTTTTTGTTTTCACGTGGAGTTAAGATATACGATTCAGGTCTGGTGATTAGCTTAGGCCTTTTCAACTTATGTCACTCTGTCATATCCATGATATCGCGGTGAATAGAGTTTGTTCATAGCTTATAGAGGATAAAGAAAAGAAAAACAGACCCGATGCTCCTTTTGCATTTTTAGTGTTTCCACAGAACGACAGCATGCTAATCTCTTTGATTTCCACTCTATTTTTGTATATGCCTGGCTATTTCTCCCTCTCATATTTTTTGCTTTTGTTCTGGTTTGTTTAGCGGCAAGAAACTATTCTCTTGATGTTCTTTCAGCACTTGACAATGGGCTGTTAGCATCTGTGTTTTAGGAAGATGAATAGATGACGTGGGCAAGTCCATGTAGCACACAGGAAATCGTTACATGTGGAATCTAATAGAGATATGACAGATAACGAACACCAAGCAGTGTTTTATGAAAGAAGAGATCCCATCTGATGTAAATGGTTACATAGATAAACCTAAGAGCTTTATATAGGCGCATTAATACCCTACTTGGTTTGTTTAGCGACAAAGAACTATCCTCTTGATGTACTTTCAGCATAGGACAATGGACTGCTAGCATTTGTGAGGCAATTGAATGGTAGGCCTATGTTAAACTCGCCGTTTAATCAGACAGTATTGTGCAAGATGATCTGTTTACGCTTTAACTAAAACAAGACTATGTGTTGTTTTAGTTAAAGCGTAAACAGATCATCACTATGTGTTTGATGTAGTGAAAATACTTGCTTGCCTTCACCGGGAATCGAACCGACCTTTGGGTTACGGTCTCAACACTCTACCGACTGAGCTATATATGTATAACTTTATGAAAGGTACCAGCTGTTGCTGGTACGATGTTCGGATGGAGTAAATTATATTGTTTGTTTGTTTGGGGTATAACACCATACTTATTTAACTCGTATGAAGGTGTATCAGCTCATTGTGTGGAGGAAACCACCCTTTGCACCATTGGCAACAGTAAAGGACAAGACAGGACAAACACAGGATAATCACAGGACGGAATTTGAAGACATCACAAACAGATCGTGTTCATGTTCGTCCTTAGCTCCGAGAGCACCAGACCAACATGAAGCTCCCTCACAACCCTCTGTAAGTAAACTATAGAAAGTTAAATAAACATTTAATCTGACATCGATCTCGAAAAAGTAAATATTCATTTTGATAAATGAATTATCGATATGGATAAAAAATATTATGGATATCAGGAAAGATTCTTTTATCGAAATCAATTATTCATCGACATTTATCGTTATAAAATTTATTTATCGATATCGACCAATGACATTGATATCGATACATAAATAATCGATATCTCTCAATGAATTCATTGATTTCTATAAATGAATTGTCGACATTGATAAATGAATTGTTGATACAGATTATTCTAAGACATAGTTCCGTTGTGTAAATCAATCGGACATAGTTATATAGTCATAGAATCATATCAATAATTATCCAAATCGACATCCTGCATTAAACGTTAATTTGGCCGTCCATAATCAACAAGACTATAACTATGTTATCCCAAAAAAATAACGAAAATACTGTTAATCTTCACTTTCTAAAAGACACATAAATTATTCACGACTATAACTATCAATATTCAAGGCTTGGCTTTGTCTGTGACCTGAAGCATCCAACTCATGGCATGAAATAATATAAAATAACTTTGATTTGTATGCTACACTGTTGAGATAGCCTCCTTCCTTAAATTAAATGTCTCTTTAGTTGTTTACACTGATATCGATCGATTGATTTTCAAGACGGTAGCGTGATACATGTAGGCATCTGTTACACGGATATTGGAGTGTAGCACGTAACGAACATGATTATAAATGTGTTGCAACACCCACCTTTGAGTCTCTCGTATTCATAGACATGCAGATCGATCATACAGAGTCCTATCTGTCTCAAGGACCATTTATCTTGTAACTTTTTGATGACTTGGTCAAAACTTTACTGACGTTAGCGAAACACCAATACCAATGGCGTATAGCGATGTATCGAATCGATCTAACAGGAGCTGGTAAGAACTACCCTAATGTACAATTAATATATCTAAGATGAGGGCATTGATCAATTCAATTAGTGTGTCTGGGTTCCTTTCCTGAAATGTATTGATATTAATGTTCTGACTAATAGCAGTACTCAAAAGCTAGCGTCCTGAAATTTTAATATGTAGGCTATTATTATTTGATATTGACGTTTTTCGCAGGGTGTAGGGACTTTCATGGCCGTCCTGCAAACTTGCATGTAAAAGTCAGTACACTCTTAGAAAAACGTCTATAACGAATTTATTATCCGTCAAGCCACTGTGTGCGATTTTATTCACTTCAACAATTAGGAAATAGGTTCTGCGTCGAACCGATCTTTGTCTGCGTTCCGAGTTACCACCCCTGTCGACCAGCGCTGCCATGGCAACGCTGCTTTCAGCATAAGGACGCTGCAAAAAGGCCACAAATAGGATGTTTCTGGTATTTTTGCGTCATTAAAATTCACAGATTGTAAATCAGATATGTTTTGAAGTTAGTTTTATTAGATTTTGAAAACAAAATTTGAAATGGAGGTGGCCATGTTTGTTTTTATATTACCAGTGAAATCTTGTGACATGAGAAATCTCATTGGGTATATGGATTTTATCCCTCTGTAAACTGACCAATCAGAACACAACGAATTGTGTCACGATTTATAAGTGTTGTTATTGGCAGATGAAACGGACAGGTATTGATTGAAGTAATCGGACCGCCGGCCGATTGGTTAGTTATTGACATGTATTGATTTGATTGGCGTATAACGTTGTACTCAATGGGTATTTCAGTTATATAACGACTTTGTATTGCTTGGTGGAAAAGCGGAAGGAAACATTCTACAAATTTATCGATATCCGCAGACACCGGAAAACTTCACTAAGGGAGCGTCTCCACCCAACGTGATTTGTTTAGTCGTATGATTGAATCTTGTTCCACGACGCGATCGTGTAGCCGTCGTGATCCTCTTCACGTCAGATTCTATGAATCTATGGACATCACGACGATGGAAACGGTACATCCTATAGAGAGTCCCGTGCCCCAATGCGCAATCAAAAGAATCACAACGCACCCTGGGGCGATTGGCGGACAAGTTTATTTCACATACAATTTGAGAAAATGCATCAGTGTATAAATAATTACATCTAGATTTGAGTTGGTATCCACCCAACTTCTAGTTTACCAACAATACAAGCTTAGACAGAAAACTGAAAGAACATGTAAAATTTCCCAAATATGTAAGGCTTTAACAGGGAATCATCAGTGATGCGAATCATCTTGTTGTATGGCATAATCCTCTGTTGGCATTCGCTCAACTAGGACTAACGTGTTCAACAAGCAACCACTAGGTAATATGACATCCGACTGACAGGTTACACAAACAGACAAATTGGGCTTGTCTTACAATCAGATATTTAGATTGTTGTTCAGTGCATCTTCAGACATAACCGATTGAAGAAAAGCTTCTGTAAATAAGAAGATATAGGATATATTATCGCCAAGCTCCCCCTTGATAAAAACATTTAAATGTTATCGAATTGAGATAACACATCTGTAAATGTAGACAAAAAAGACGCTGGTTTAGTGTCTCTGTAACAGTGCTTCTGAAGAAAACGGTTCACAGCCTTTACCCGGATGAAAACTCGTGGTCGTTGTGCCGCGAGCCTCTGTAGCACAGGCTGTTAGAGCAAAGACAAACTTTAAGTATAGGAAAAACAGTCTAACAACCTTTCCAAACAGACTTTTCGAGAGCGAGACAGCATCGAAATTGAATCGGTTCATGTGGTTGACAAATGGATTCTTTCGCCGTATTGTATACACCTGTATTTCTATGTCTACCCAGGTGACTGAGTATATAACAACTTAGTTTGCTTTATAGGCCTTTATATATAGTAAGGATCTAAACAAATGGTAGGTGCTCGATCCTAAAACTGTTTGAAGACGAAAGACAACTTTCTTTAAAGGGAAACCCTTTGTGGTATTGAATAAGCTAATTGTAGAACTTATAACAAACAACTATGCTTCAATATACGCTTATTAAGTTAGTTCGAATCTTCCCGCTATAGGGACGCTAGTGTCTAAAATCGAAGTTGTGACGTAGCCGTATGTGAAGTACACAATGGCTTTTTCCCCATACGTCAACAAGTTTCTTACCCATCAAATGCTTCAATTTTTAACTTTTGAAAATAGATTTTTATCGATTTATTAAATATCAAAAACAGCAGATCAACATTTTAAAGCACGTTTTTAAAATCTGTTTTGTCAGATGAAAATAAGATTTTATGCGTTCATGAGCCAGTGGAATATGTTTTCTCCTGCACAGAATATGGATGAAGTTTACCGGAGACGCATAGATAACAGACGACAAAACCACACTGCTGCAGCTGTCACCCTGTCTACATTGTTTGATGGCTGTGTCAGCAAAGTAACCATAGAAAATATTTTCAATATGACAATTGTCACGATATTCACACCATTCTCTTGGAGAGAGTACTGCATAGACTGGCATTGAATCATCGGCTGTCAGTTTCTTTCGTTTCCACTAAAAGCAATTGAGCACAAGAAACCCAAGGAAGCAAACATTACTTGACCATATCTTTTTTTGAAAGAGAAATGCCTCATTTACAGCAGACTGGACAATAAAGCACCGGATTTTACTATATATATTGTGGTAATAACGTCGGTTGTTTGATGTTAGAACGTATGTTATCTAACGAAACAGAAGAATGTACAGTATATAAGTAAAGCTTTATACTCCGATTAGTTTCTAAGGTATATTTGTTTCAAGAACTGCCAACAAGACACTTGGCCGTTCACGATTGATTTAATACCTCATTCATTTACAAATCAATCCTAACTGACAATTCAGTAAGCTGTCTTTTATATTTTGAGAAATGGATCAGATGGTGCATTTTGCTGCAGAAGTGATTCATTATGCATACACGCTACAGATTGTCCGTAGAATTTAGGTTGATGCCGGTACTTCATTGGTGATCGTCAACTCAATGGGATAAAAATCATATCCAAATTTGCGCCTCGTTTACTCTGCTAACGCATCTATATTTTATCAAATCCTACAGCAAAGACGTTAGTTAGTTTGTCAGGATGACTGATCACACGACCGTACTTTATTGAACAGTTTGATTCAACTTCCTTTGTTGAACCACACAGTGTTGAACGTCATTATACGCCGCTTGGCATTCTATGTTATCGGATGGGAACACAAGAATACACTGCCAGAGATCTTAGTGGCTCCCAACAGTTGCTTTTACGAGACTTCTTCACATCTCCAGACTAAACTACGGTAGTGCAAAGTCCACATTTAATTTCAGCCCCCTTGGATTCACATAGACACTATGCGAAGAAGGTGTACCTTAGACATGTTGGCTCCAGTAATTCACTCCCTAATAACAACTTTCAATTCAACATGGGCAGAAAAAGTAACAACCAAAGCTAAGACCTACACTCTTAAAAACATATGGCTCTGGTGGAACCCTTTTTGGTTCTGTATGGAAACGTCACAGCAACTGTTCCAAGTATTTATCCATTTCCTTTTTGTAACGAAGAACCGTTTTTGTCGTAATAGTTCCAGATAGAACCATCCTCTTTTCTAAAGAACCCGCATTTCTAAGAGTGTAAATGTTAGTTGTCGATAACAAAGTCTTCAGTCAAATGAAGGAAATTTTTTGTAAAATGAGTTGCCCAATTTTCTAAACCAGTCAAATATTTACTTTTTTGGGAAAAGAAAAAATCTACTCCAAGGCACTGTTTGTTAACCACTCCGTTACAGAAATGCAATGCAGCTGTAGTTTACTGTAATGAGATGTCACATTTAGGACCAGGTGTCAATATAATTTAAACTATCATCTCTCTGCTTCCTTTATGTGCATAATTTAATTGGACTTATTGATCAGAAGCATGTTACCAATCCATTATTCGATCATTATTTGTATTTTGTAAAATATTTGTAACGGACTTTTGCGTACCTTAGTGAAAAATTCGTATTTACAAATAAAATTTCAAACATAAGCAGTTATAACATTTCTATGTAAACATTTTGGGGCCTCCGTGGCGGAGTTGTCTAGAGTCTACGCTCTAGTGAGTGTATGCTTCTGGTCCACATATCCCCCTCACCTATGGGATCGCGGGTTCGATTCCCGCCGACCGTATGTTAGTTGGTATGCCAGCCAGCAGCGTAAGGTCGTGGATTTTCTTGGTTAATTTACCGCCCAGTTTTCCTCCCACAATAATGTTTGGGATTTAATCCTGTTTATCCAACATCAGATAAATAAATATAAATAAAACATATTTATGGCAGTTTAAATCATGGTGAAATGTTTTTTAATAGTGATTTTTAGCCCACAATCCTGAACAGAATAAATACTTCAAATTCCTTTAATGGTGATACCAAACCCAATCTAACAATATGTGTTTTACCGATTAGGATAATGATTTGTCAAAATAACAAGATCTGGTGATGGATATTACTGAGACTCAATGCGTTACACCAGCTTAAGTGTCTTTAGCCGATATTGATTTGAAGGCAATATTGTGTAACAGGGATGCTTACAGACATCCCCGTTGTGTTGTCTATTTGTCTCGGCACTTGATGACATGCCAGCGAACCCACTATAGATTAAAGTTAAGAATTGTGAAAAGTCAACAAGAATACAAAGTAACATAAAACAATTGAACTCGATCACCATCCTCAGTAACTTTCTAGTTCAATCTAGATTTCAATTTGTCATTCATGGAAATCAGTCGGAGGTTGAGCTTGTTCAAATGGGGAGATTCACTAGGGACAAGGCAAGCTATCGAAACAGCGTGAAGATTGCTAGTGGACTGGAGTCGTACATCTCTTACCTCTGTTGAATTTAACTTCAGCTGTCTAAATTGATCTGGTATCGATTGCTCGTTAAAGTTTCGTAGACGGGTTTTCTATAAAAAGCATTTTATTTAATTGGATCCAATTACCCCGCCTAACCCGCAGTTTATAACCAGCTAATATCTATTCAAATAATGATATACAGGCACATCATGGTGGGGAATTGGTGCCTTACTCAGAGATGCGTGGGTTCGATTCATGGATGGATCGCCAAACACGAAACTACTGCTAATATATATTCCTATTACAAGGCCACTTGCGCATTTTCTTAGATAGATTGCTGTCAGCTAAAATAAGGCATCATTCGTATTATATAAGAAGACCCTCCTTGTCCAAGCACGTAGATGAAAATATATTTCATTGTGGTACACGAGGCGGACTGTCTCGGTAACCATTTCATAACTTGTTCAAAATATGACTGTAACGAAATAAACTGCAGCGATGAGTGACCAAATCGATCTAACTTCGACAGACATTTCAAACGTTGCTAATGATGACGCTAAGAAAAGAACAGGTCAGTATTTAAACTTCCAGTGATAAATGTCATCATTATTGGTAATACATAGAAAACTGGTGAACCGCCATTTAGCGTAGGCCTTACACCGAACGGAAAACAGGTACGAGATAAATGTAGAAATAAATAAGTAAGACAAAGCACTTTTATTTTAAGAACTATATTCACTGTACTAGTAAAACAAGACTTGTAATGGCCATCTAATGCCAGACATAAAATGGACGTTTGTTTGTCTGATTGTGAGCTTAAGGTTAATTCACGCACATGACGGCGTGCCAGTCCATGCTATGGTCGCAGGAAACCACCCTCGACGCCACTGACAACAAAGACAACACAGCACAACAGCTGCACCTGATGCACAGAGATCACAAACAGATCAGCTTCGTATTACCCCTAAGGTCTGAGAGCACCAGGGCAACAGGAAGTATCCTCCTTACCCTCCGCTAAAAGGGGAGTTTTCGGATGGTTTTCTCGTCGTGAGTAGTGAGTTTTTTTCTGATTTGCAACGAAGTACACTCTTATATAAATATGGCTCGAATATAACCCTTTATGGTTCTGTATGGAATCCTCACAGCAACTGTTCCAATTATTTCTCCCTTTCTGTTTATAACAAAGAACCGTTTGTGTCTTTATGGTTCCATCTTTTCTAAAGAACCGTTTGTGTCTTTATGGTTCCATCTTTTCTAAAGAACCCTCAAATAACCATTATTTCTAAGAGTGTACCAGCGATTCAAAATCGTAATATAGGGATCATGTCAGAACTCGCCGAGAAAAATACTAATTGTGTGCAATACATAAAATAAATCCATTACTGTTTCTCCGAGATGGGACAACGATGGTGATCAAATGTTTAATGTGTTTAATTGATATGAAACATACACTGGGTGAGGAACTGTTCATTGATGGTTGGGTATCCTAAAATTCTTTCCAATGGTTCTCATTTTGAAGAAGTTATTCAACTGTATACAATAAATTTACCACAATGTACAAACGTGGCATTTTAAATCCCAGCAGTTATGTTATCTATCCTGCCATAATGTTTGTAATGAGGAAGCCACAAATATCCGTGGATTTCAAACTCATGTCTTCTCGCACTTCAACTATTTTATTGACGGAAGTTGTCCTGTTGAGTTGGCATATTACCCAAATACGGTCTTCACTATCTGCCCTTCTTTTTTAACATCATCCGGGGATTGACATTAAATATCTTACTGCATTTACAGCCAACTATTGGCTTCCTGGAATATACCTCATGGATTTATGTGAGTGTCGTGTTATAATTCCTGTATTAAGTCTTGACAAAGATAACTTTAGACTAATTTGCAGCTATAGTATTTAGTTGACACAACAGGTAAGGAATTTGGTGAACAAGAAAGCCAATTATAGCTTTATCGAGTCTATTTGGTTGTGTGCAGCAATGGCCTTATCAAGGCGTTAATAGTATTTCCATTCAAGGAATTAATATATATAGAAAACAGTCAGGTTATTTAATCGTATCTGTATTTAATCTGTAGGAGCATAAATAAATAAATAAATAAATGTTAAAAGTGTTATTATGGTAAGGAATTACACATTTCGTTGGATATGTATAAAATGTAGATATATGATGTTTAAAAATTATACTCTTTAACATTACCACTAAAATCGTTTAAGTGATTTTTTATGATGGTCGTTTCAGGAACTGAATTGGTCTTCAGGAAGAGAAACGTTGCCTTGCTGTGCTGGGGGCTATACACGGACGTCCTCTGTGTGTTTGATAATGGGTAGGCACTTTGGTTGTATTCAATCCCATTGAGAAGAACTATTGTTGTGAGGCATCGCGGTGGAACCCCTTGGTTCTTTTGAAACGTCACAAGGAAATGCAATATTGAGTAGAATGGTAGGGTTATTCTGAAAACCCTGATTCCACACACCTGGCAAAAGTTTAAATATATGCAGCGTTTAAGATCTGTGTGTATACATGACATTATGCAAAAATGTTTCATAGATATCCAGCAGATAACCTCTGCTCCACGGCTTGACTGCCTTTAGATTGAGTAATAATCTATAAGACAGCGTGATGCTTGGTATGAAAGGGGAACAAGTCTAGTACAACATCGAACAGACAACATCTGCATTCATATTCAAATTGACTGCTCGGAATGGGACAAACAAAATGACACAATCGTTGGTACTGAGCTTGGTACTGGATACGTGTATTGGAGTTTATCAATTTTCCCACATAGCCCATAGTTATCAATTTTCCCACATAGCCCATAGTAACTCACGGGCAATATATATTCTTACAATCGAGTGACTTTCTCGTATTTTCCAAGGCATATTGCTGCCAGCTAAAATAAGGCACCATTCATGTAAGAAGACCAGCTTATATATTCTTGTCTAAACATATAGGTTTGCAGATCGATCATTGTGATAGATGAGCTAATGGTCAAGCGGTGTCTGTCTCAGTAAACATTTGTCTGATAAGGTATTCCTACATAACTTGTACAAAATGTGAAACTGCGGGAGTGCTAAAAATAACTGTACGCTCACCGATCAACGCCTATTTATATTTACAAATTGTTTTGTCCCCCCCCCCCCCCTCCTGACAAAAGGTGTGAATTGTGCCGAGGGTAGCCATAAGTCGGTCACGGCGAAGGAAATCAGTTATGTCATGTCATGTGTGGATTTTCAGACTGCAGTTGCTAATGTCATATCTAAGGCCGCGGCCATTTAACTGGCTGTCTTAGAAACAACTTTTCTCGAACCAATCAGAATCTGTATTAAGATGTAGACTTCAAACGGCCAATATAGGATTATGATTAGATATTTACAAGTAAAGCCTATTCTGGTAATCCTTGATTAGGTGCCTTCTTTAATCGGTAACCATAGCGAGATGATTCGTATATAACTAGCCGCTTATAAGTGAGTGTAAAAAACTGCAGCGATATGCGATCAAATCGATCTGAAGTCGACAGACATTTCAAATGTTGCTAATGGTTTAGAAACCAGCAGGTCAGTCTGTGGAGTTCTAGTAACCAAAGCCTGGCTAATCGTCTTATCGCGCTTGGATATTGGACTGCGGAAACACCTTCAATCTAGTAAGCTAGTTGAGTCGGCCTTCTAACCTTAGGTATAAAATGAAGGTTTCAGGTGGCTGCAGGCGTTGATCTCTGGGTGCTACCGGCTTTTCAGATTTGTCATATAGGAATGAAATCCGTACTCCTCGGGAGATCTATTAATAAATATACTCAATTGTAATTGCTTCTGTTGCAATGTACCCCGGTGGTTATTTCACTGTTTACTCATAAATTAGACCATTGTAAGGAAATATTGATTTGATTTGTGACAAAAGATTTTCCAAGGTAGACTTGATACATTTCCTCGGCTTACATTGGCTCATTATCTCTTCTGGATTCTGAATCGTGTATCCATCTAATTAGTATTGGTTTTTTAATTGGTCGGAAACATACACTGGGTGATTGATTTGTTGCTGCGCAATGGGTATCGTAAAATTCCTGCCAGTGGCTTTGACCTCACAAACTTTATTGCAATGTAGACAATTAAATTCTTTATTTGTTTTTGGAGAAAGAAGACAAAATGTTGTAGGGAAATTGTACGGTTTCAAATGCATTTCTGTGCAAATGACCAGCTATTAAATAAACGGAAGTTTTTTCTTTGGAGTAGGCACATTAACAAGCTGCTGCCATTCAACATCTTTGCTCTCTCAACATCTTGCAGGCAGTGCAGCACTTCCAGCTAATATTGTCGTCCGTCGTGACAATCAATACGTGTGAAGGCGTTATGTCTTCTTTCCATTTCTGCCTGAAATCTTCACTGATATGGCTTTTAGTCTAATTTGCAACTATATTTAGTTAAGACAACACGAAAAAGCCATTTGTTAAAAAATATATAGATATGCGTAATACAGTTTTGCTTTATAATATAAGCTGCAGTCGAAAGTAGATGACCTTTTATGACATATCAAACCTGGCTGGTCATTTAGATCGACGTCCACAACCAATGGTACGAAATCAGATACATACTATCGTGACTTTATGAAAATATAGATAATATGCGACAATAAAAGACTCGAGCATGGTTTAAAAATGTTCTTGCGGCGGCAAGGATCAAACGGTTTCCCGCCCAAAAAATGGAAGAGCGGCCAACGTGCTCTCGTGTTACCAATTGTGTTCGACTCACGAGCCAAGTTGCGACAAATATGTCCAGGTCGTTTGTAGAATAGGCCATGTAAGTGTCGTTTGCTTCTACTAGACTTCCGGGTACATCATGGAAACTGTGGAGGTGCGTTTGGAATAGCGCAGTTCCAGAATTAATGGCATTTTGTTTTGCTTTATTATGTGGAGTCGTGAGACAAGACGGGATAATTATCAATTTCTTTAACGACGGAATAAACAGACTGACGCAAAGTCAAATCGGTCTATCTTGATAGCGTATGCGAGGAAGGCAGTACACTACACCCTTCAGCTTCCCGTCCAGGTTTATAGCCATTTCCGGTGTTACAGATCAATGTTTTATATCCCGAGTGTTTTGCTTTTGTTCTGCTCTGATTTGCTGTGGTGAGACAGGGTTGTGTTTTATTATTGTCCCTTAGGAATATGATAGTGGGTTGTTCATATATATTTGTTTAGCAGAAAGATGATATGGCTTTCTAACATAAATTACTAGACACATAACACACAGGAAATCGCCACAATCGACTTTAATGCCTTGTCAATGCTCAGAAGAATCCCAATATGGTGTAAATAGATACAGGGATAAAGGGAATATAGCTTTATATGCACTCATTAATATCATCTTGTTAGCTCAGAGACTTGTTAAACTCACCGCTTGCACCTATATCGATCACCACAGATTGAGCCAGCTATCTCTACAGGCTTAACGAAGACAGGATTATATCGACTAATTCATTGAAGTGGTTAAATGTGGCAGAGAATACATCCATAGCAAACTACATACATCCACTTTCAAAGTAATGATCTTTCTGTTGAGTTCAGTAAGTCGCCTCTCCGAGAAATATAAACTGAGAGATGCTGACGTTTTTGGGATCCATCCAAGGCTTTTCAAACGATTGAGCTGATCTTCCCTTAATAAGAGATACGGATGCTGACGAAGCGCAATAGAAAGCTTAACGAAGTATCTAAATTGAGTTCGTTTCAATAGACACCTTGAATAAGAAAGACAGCTGCAGCCAGACTTTAAATCAGCGGCGTTAAATTCACTGTCACAACTACACTTCGCGAATACAACGAGCTATCCTAATTCTAAGGTAGAGATGAAGACATACAAATCTATAGTACGTTTATATTCGCTGATTATGTATTCAAGTCCATCCAATCACCTATATGGGCAACGGTCTAATTGTTCACTGTGGTTTGACACTGTACTTAAAGTTATTTTCATCCAGCATTGTGCCAGTCTAATGGGTGAAGACAAATCACTCTAGACGCCAGTGGTACCAAATAAGAACAACCACAAAAAACACAAGGCCATCAAGACGCCAAAACGCATCGGCGTATTGTTGCACCAGAGAGCTCAAGGGCAACAGAAAGCTCCCTCCCAACTGCCTGCGGTAAGGGTTTAACAAATTCTTTTTAATATATGAGATAAATAACAATAATTATGTCGACATACTCAGCCCAGGTATTACTTAGCGCGCTGCTGTAACACCAAACCAGATCAAATTAGATTGAAGACGGTCTGGTATGCTATAAATGTCTGTGGAATTGTTTGTCATTTGTCTAAACAACTATTGACATGATGGGATGTCAGTTGAGAAAACATAGATTTAAATTAGGAGTGATGACCACGAAAACCAACGGTAACAAACAGCAATTCTGGGCCATTAGCATCATTCCTAACAACTGTCTTGCATGTCGCGGGCGAATCAATTGTGTTTGATTTTTCTTACCGTTTAATAACCAAGTATAGCAGTGGCGAGTACCAGTGCAAGAGGAGCTCCATGCGAATTAAAAGCCACTAAGCGATCAGCTGACTATGCTCGAGTTTGTTAGTTTTATGGGGTTTAACGACATACTCAAGGGTATTTCACTTATATGACGACGGATTGACCATTAAGTTAAGGTGGAAAACTGAGAGGAAACCTCGTAAAAAGCCATCCCCGCGATTTCCGGACCCACATTGTGTGACGCTCTCATATACCTGATGGTCGAATTAACGACTGACTGGATCCCGTTAACGGTACATTGAAGTAAGATTAGTAAGCACACACGCTAACCACTAAGCCGCGGGTCTCTACTACGCTTGAGCAAGTCGAAGAGGAAGTTTTATATCTGAAGCGTTCTTTAGGTTAGACATAATTCGCATGTAAGGCAATGTGTGTGGCAGACTGTACCCCTCCCCTCCCTCATGACATCGCGAAATGTCCCAGGTTGCGGTTTCAACTACAATACTTGTATTACGGTTGCAATGCAATAAATATGTCCACCCTTGAAATAAGTCTTGCATACAATTGGTGTGCTGTAATAGCACAATAAATACAAGCTTCTTGTTAACAGTTCATCTTTAGCTGTCTCTCGTTTTAAGTTGCCGAAGAGAACATTTATTTCCGCTGCCAGCTTACGCCCATTAGACTACTGGACAACCCCCAAATGTGACACTTAAAACTGTCCAAATTTCAAAAATGTTAGGTATATAGTATGCTTCTGCATTTTAGGCAGATTATTATTCAGGTTTTACTGTTCAAAGAGGATACCTATTTTCTGTCACCCACATCACTTCATTATCTGTGAATTATTGACATTAGTAATGTATTGGTATGCATGAATTAACATCAGGCACTTAATAAACATAGCTTCAAATGGACAATTTACACAAAAATCTATAGAAGTCGGATGCTGATCGGGCTACTGTTCTCAAGGTAGGACAAACAGCTTGTTTGTCATTGGAGCCTTTGATCGTTTGGTCAACCGGAACTTCATATTTCCGATGATGATTTTGACCAATTATAGTCTTTGAAGCAATCTGCATACGATATCACTGTATCCCTTCAGCTTCTCGAAGTTAACCAAAGGCACATGTGGAATATGTAGGTATCTTCAGTGAATTTGTTTTGTTGTCTTTTATAAACTTTGTTATTTAGATTCTACCAACATCAATTATTGAGTGTCAATCACGAACGGGCTGTCCTGTTTTGCAGAAATAAACGTAATTCTTGCTTCCACCCGTTGACAGCATCTTGTGCTAAGTGTTGGTCTCAATCACACTGCTGTTTAACATGTCAAAACCAATAAACATCAGTAGAAGATAGGAAAATGTTCATGTCTCTAAAAAAAACCCAGCTGGAGAAAAGTTTGCCGAAAGCTTGTCAGTTCCCTAAGCTGGTAGAGTTTGTTTCATGAATCGTAGAGTATGTGTGCATAACTTCTAGATAAGTCAAAAATTCCTATTACATGAACTAAACAGACGGGATTTCAGGTCACCTTGACGAAATGTAAAATAATGTAGGCAATACCAAGTTGACATGGATTGGTATTAGAATATAATATGATATGTGCTTTAATTGAGTTTAAGAACTATTGCTGTCTGATACTTCGGTCTTCAACCCATGACGTATTAATTTTGTTTTACGATATATATGCCTCAGTAGCTTTGTATATATGACCACTTTTGTAAAACGAGTTCAGATTTCCTAATGAATTAGAGGCGGGATATAAAGTTAGATCTATAAAGGAAATATAAGTTCATTAACGCATGTTACATTTATTTATGGTGAACTATTAACCTTATAGAATTGTCTGTAGATAAATACTATACTGTTTATTATCCAAACTAAACCGATGATTGTTGCTTTTCATTTAAGGGTACAATTTTTTGGACATTGTTTTACTAGAAACTGTTGTTAGAAACTCGTTGTTTTTAATAGAAAGAGACAAACACAAATGATACGTCTTCCAGCTCATGTGCTTGTATTTTTATTGCTTATTATATTGCTATTATTTGAAGTATAAAGCGGTTATATGCCACCTGGGTATTTTGTGTGGCTGCGGTAAAGAGAGAAATAGAAATACCCATCATCGTCACGGATATACATTAAATAGTAAGAGGTACAATGTTTGATGACTGTCCGTTTAACAATATTGTTCTTGGTTGCCTTTGCGACGTCTTAAAGATTTTGGTATCCGTATACTGGGACGGGTGAGTCTGTCATTTCAGGTGTCATCCTTGGACATATTCCAGTTGACCATAAATTGTCTATGTGGATTCGCCCGACCACAGTGCAAATTGTCATACGAATCAAATTGCTCATCAGTTCTCTTGTAAAAGAGAGTAATAAAAGCACCCCATAGGCCAAGCCATTAGGAATATGTCCGTATTGTGCGGATATGACACCGTAATTCGAACATTGACATATTTCCTCAGGGATTTTCTTGGGACTGAATTGCACTCTAATTATAATATCCAACTTAATTACAAAATCCAACTCTAAGTCATGCTGAGACACTTAATTATAAAATATATTATTTGTTTTAGATTGACCAGTGTCTAGCTCACTGACCTGCTAACGTTTGCCTGACGCTAACTACACAGGTTTATGCAGGTACTTTACCGCGGAATATTGTTGTTAGATGATTCATCCAGTTTTCCAACAAGGAACTGCTTCGCAATATCTTCGATCAGCAGATATGTCCTTTCGAATCCATACAAAATTCTTTAAATGAACCAAACTACAAACACTTAGTCTGGATGTAAAGCTGTGTGCTGTTTACAGAATTATTTGTGACAAAACAGGTTTCCTAAATTACTGACAAACTAAAAAATAATACAATAGTGAGGTATACATATTTGTATTGTAGAGGAAGACAAGTATGCTTGCTTCCACCGGGATTAGCGAGTATCAACATCCCTGTGCCAGTATAACTTTTTAGAAATATATTTTATTTGGCAGTTAACTCAAACCGAGACGACTTTTCTTCCTCTGACTTCGAGCCTGATTGATTATCTTTTCCATGAAAATGTATCGTATTCAAGCTCCACTTAGTACTATCACATATTAGCTACAACACTTTATATGGAGTTGCAGAAGAGTCCGGTTCACGTTTCAATTGTATCAATGTCATTGTCTCGCTTCAGTATTAGTTATGATGGTATATACGTCTCGTCTAATTCCATCCGTAACATATGTGGTTGAAATGAACTTTTTGCTGATTATTTGTGTTCGTAGTAAACCGTTTATAGCGAATGTTGGCATTACCCAATTAAATTAAATAAAATTAAATAAAATAAGAACAAACAATAGTCATGGCTAAGTTTACATACAGTATATTGCTATACATAGACCTATATCTCACGTGATTTTCTGGATAGCTATGAATTACATTTTGATTGGAATAGCCATGGAGATACTTTAACGTTAACTATTTACTAAAGCTTTAATGAGAATGCAATAAACTGTCTATTATATTTTGAGAAATGGAACAGAATAGACATAGTGCTGCGGATAACCCTTCATTATTCTTCATCGATGATTGCAAACTCAGTGGGGTTCATCAATTACCCCACCTAGAGCGTAGTTACTCAGGAGGTAATATATTTTCTTATCATCAGTTGGATGAGTTTGTCGTATTATCCAAGCAATATTGCTGCCAGATAAAATAAGGCACCATTCGTGTTATGTAAGAAGACCAACCCGAGATACCCTTGTCCATAGACAGATCGATCATTGTGATAGCCGACTCCGCAGTGACGCGATGTCTGCCTCAGTAACTATTTGTTTTATAAGTTATTCATTCAAAATCTGCTCAAAATATAGCTGAAATAAAATAAGCTACAACAAACCTTCACAACCTGATATTGGCTCATTAACTCTTGCGGATTCTTAATTGAGTAATCAATCTAATTGTATGTATGCTTATTTAGCTTTATAGTGACTTGGAAATGATACCTTTGTTTTGAATTAGTCGGAAACGTACAATGGGTTATCAATTGTTTACTGGTCATTAGATACCGTACAATTCCTACCAATGGCTCCCATCACGAAGACTTCATTGTAATACAGACATGGAACAATGGACAACATCGTCATTATAAGTAACAGTGGATATGTTCATTTTCAAACCAATAGTTTTGAAGCGAGGAAGCCATAAGTGTGGTCGGGAAATTATAAGGTTTCAAATGTATTTCTGCTAGCAGTTCAGCTTTTTAATTAGCGGAAGCTTTCTTGTTGAAAAAGCTGGTTACCCAAATAATGCCATTCATCAACTTTTTAACCAACTTGCGGGCAGTACCATAACACATCCTTACAGCCTGTTCCCCTTACAATTATCCTCCAGAAATAGGCTGACAAACCATATACAAGTTTATCACGGAGTTACATGTACATGTTAGCATCTATCTTCTTTCTCTCTCTCTGTAAAAACTTCACTGATAATCATTTCACACTAGGTTACAGATATATTTAGTTACACGCACAGCCATTGGCTAAATGATAACAGATCCATGCAAAGTTACAGTTTCACTTCATTATATAAGCAGCAATCTAAAGTAGATTTAAACATCATGATGTATCGGTTTCCTAAAAACTTAGAGCCCCTTTGCGTCCATGTTTTCGTCGAACTAGGTGCGTCCACAACAATTCATATTATAAACTAAGTGGCATGATATATTTTGCAGTAATGCCAATAATTTAGTTGCTGAAACGTTTTCTTCATATATTTTGGAAATTATCAAGAACTTTGTCCCAAAAAAGTACGTGTAAATTAGACCAATTGACTGTTCATGGATGACTGTTCAAACACGTGACAAAGTTCAACGCAAAGTCAAACAAATAAACTAACTATCTGATTAGGAAGCTTTTCGGAGAGTCAGAAATGTCACCATTTCAATGATGACACTAGCACTAATTACCAACGTTAGATTGACAAAAAGGTGTTCGACTAAGTCACAGGCTCTACGACTTGGTGGTCTGTAATGAAAGGGTATTTTTTTAAAAAGGGAAAACAACAGTAGACTACAATGTTGATATTGCGAACGCTTTAAACGGCTTTATTATCTTTATTAATCTCTAATGAGATCTCTTATTATCCCTCCGACCTAAGTCGTCAAAAGGACCAGATGTTATAAGTTAAAACAGTCGCAAATGAACAATCTGCACCATTAGATATGGCAGCAGTACAATGAGACCTCCAGTATCTAGTCCAGGTTTTGTAACCATTTCCGGTGAAAAAGATCGATGTTGACAGTCTCTCGAGTGGTTTGCTTCCCTTCTTTGTTTTACGGTTGCGGACAGGTGGAAGTTCTATTGTTGTGCCTTCAGTAAATGATTGTGAATTGTCAGCTGTGGCGCTACGGGGAGGGGGGGGGGGGGGGTTCTTGCCCCCCCCGCCAATGGCACAAGGTATACATTCCTATACATTATTTATTTTAAAAAAATGTTTAGTCACTGTTCCAGAGGTAGTTGTAAAAAGATTGCCCAAGTTAGTTTTTCATTGAGGTAAACGTTATCTAACGTCACGTCTGAGAAGATAGATGTATTGACCTGGTTCTGAAAACCGGCCCCTCCACCACACCCAGCCACGATGATTCACAACATCTGTGGTCAGTTGATAGAGACAGTACAAATAAATTGATCTGGTGTAAAAAGCCTCTCAGATAAGCAACATCGTCACCTAGGGGAGCTTAAACTGACATCAAAAGCCATAGTTAACCACATTAGACCTATAAAGCACACAAGAGAAAAACAAATCTTAACACCCGATACTAAGATCTATTTGGAAAACTGTCTCTGGGGGAAATATAAGTTTTATACATGTATGGCGTCAACAAAAAAACGCCTGCAGATGTGTTAACCTCAAGAGCCTGGGCGGCCCCTGGAACCTCGCCTCATTTTTCACAGCGCCTGTGTGTAAGCAACATCAAAAGAACTACTACAAATAACTGATCGGGTGGAAAAAGCTTCTCAGGCAAAAATATCGCCACATATAGCGCGCTAAAAATCTGAATAGCGCGCTAAAAATCTAAAAATCTGAAAACTGAAAATACATAAGCAAAAACAAAAACATAAAAAAAATGATATTAAAACTCATAGTTAAATACATTAGTTATATATGGCGAAAATGGCTCAGAACGCGCAAGCGGTTGTGTAGAACTCGAGAGCTTGCGGGGTCGAGGCGGCTCCTGGATCCTCGGTGCCCCCTGGACCCTCGCCTCAGTGTGTTGGGATAGTGTCACCCTCCCACCACCGCGTTGCATGGTCTTCCGACGCCTATGATACCACTACAATGTACACAGATACACCCCCCCCCCCCCAAAAAAAAAAAAAGATGTCTGATCATGGCGCCGCCGCTGTGTATATATATAAAAGATTCCCAGTGGAGGCAAGCAAATTTTTCTCTATTCATTTATTCAAAATATAAAAGATGGTCCGGTTTGTGGCATGACTGAGTAAACTCACACAACACAGAATATATCGTAAATAGATACAGGGATGTGTATAATAGAGGCTTACATACATTTATTAATCTCATCTTGTTAACTCAGAGACGGGCTGCACCGAGTAAGTTAGACTCGCACATGCATTGATCAGACCACAATGAACAATCTGATCTGTGTAACGTGATGAAGACAGTGGGTTGATTGGGCAAGTGGGTTAAATGTAGTAGAGTATACGTCCATATTAAACTGCATATGTTCTCTTTCAAATTTATATTTAGTTCGGTAAAGAGGCTCAGCTGAGAAATGCTGAAGTTTTTGGGATCCATCCAATGGTTTTTAAACGATTCCGCCAGTCTTCCTTTAAGGAACAAAGAGAAGCTGGTGAAGCACAATATAAAGCTTAACGAAGTATCTAAATTGAGTTTGTTTGAGAAGACAGCTTAACTAAGAAAGACAGCTGCAGCCCGACTGTAAATCAACCGCGTTAAATAAACTGTCACAATTAACATTTCCCCGGAAACAACAACAAGTTATCAGAATTATAGGGTAGAGAAAAAAAAATAGTAGCTCCCCAAACATTGTTGGGATCGCAGGGTTGTTGTTACAGAATTCATCCATTTTTTCAACAGGGAACGGCTGCGCAACATCGTCAATTAACACACACACACACCAGCATTCTCTTCCAAAATATTAAAAAATCCCGGACATAAACCAAACTACAGACAATTATTCTGAATGGTTAATTGTGTTATTATTTACAGTGTTTATTTTTTTTTCAAAAAGAGATATTCCAAATTATTGACAAACTTAAACTGATGCGTCATATATAGGCTATATTTTAATA
Organism: Mopalia vespertina; assembly: GCA_030265115.1. NCBI lineage: Eukaryota > Metazoa > Mollusca > Polyplacophora > Chitonida > Mopaliidae > Mopalia > Mopalia vespertina. The sequence continues at coordinate 3,192 of JAQQZZ010112757.1, read as the reverse complement.
GCGCATGCTGTTAACGCATATCAACTAGACTCTTTTTCATAGGACTTTCGTGGGTTATCTTTTCCACGAATTACTCGAGCAAAATTGATGATACTCCGACTCCACTTTAGTCTATCACAATAAAAGCGGCCGTCTCTCATGGCCATTAATCCGGATCATATAGATTGGTTTGTTTGTTTGATTGGGGTTTATAGGACACCACAAACAGATCACCTTCCTGTTCCTCTTTAGCTCTAAAAACACCAGGGCAACGGGAGGCTCCCTCCAGCCACCCGCAATTAACTTTAGGAAAAGAAAGAAAAGTAAAACTGAAAAAAATAAAATAAAATAACAAGTCCAGGAAATCCATGTGTTTTATCATGTGTGGTTGGTTGTTCGTATCCATCGAGTCCACATTCGATTGCATCAATCGAGTCCACATTCGATTGCCTTTCAATCAGTTTACTTTTCTTTCTTAATGAGGTAACTTACGGAAAATTTCTAACCCATAGCCAGTGGGCTGACTCGACAGAGGCTACTTCCTTCATCTGCACACAAAATTAGAAATGAAAAGGGAAACAACTTTGTAAACTATAAAGAAAAACGTTCTTTGTTGATTGTACGCATATGTTATTAGTTTATGCTAAACAATTGGACACGAATTAAATATACAAAGCTAAGGATACACTGTAACTCCTTTAACTCAGATAATTCGATATAGCCGAGGTTGTTTATGCTTTATGTAATTTATTTAATTATTTTTACCTCGGATTTAAAGGCAGACTTCATACGTGACTGTTGCCTGTTACATTGAATCGTGTAATCCAATTTAGATATTCTAAAATAGTGACCTCTTCCCCAATCAGTAATTGAAAAGTCTATTAACTCGACATTCGTTTGATATTTTTTCTTTTTTCGAAAATGGATTTTTTAGGTTGTTAATCAAACAACAGCACATAGTAGCTAAAATGTGTAGACAAACGGTTTGAATTCTAACAGTAATGATGTAATTGATGGATTGAAAATACTACCGCAGACGAACTGTAGAAAAAAAACCAATTGTTTCGATTATAGCCAATCATTGCAACTGATAAGTTTAGCATATCGTACAATCGTAGAATAACACCAAACAACGCAAAACTCGTTTTCAATATTTCAATTCTTCATTTATCCCTCACCAGGATACTCTCTTTTACTCTAATACAAGTTGCAACTACCGCCAGGGTTTTTTAGCATTCATTATGGGAGTATTTACAGCCGTGTTAGACATGGACCGTTATTTTTAACCGATAATTTCTCTATATACTGCAGAGCTGGAAATATTGATGTGTTCGTTTTTGTTATAGGTCCATGTTCAGTATTATTTTGTATATTGTTATTCTTCAATAATAATTCTGCTGTATCTATTTCAATTCAATTCCTCAATTTCTTCAATAATAATTCTGCTGTATCTATTTCAATTCAATTCCTCAATTTCTTCAATAATAATTCTGCTGTATCTGATCTGCGATATTGAGTAATTGAAGTAAATGTCATTGCCCAAAGAGTTGAACACATTTTATTTCAAAGAAGTGACATTGATAGAGTCATCCATAGGAGAGGGGTTCTGTAAAATGGTATACGGCTCAAGTATACGGTCTAAAAACTTACAGTTCAATCCACTGAAGCGTTAGTTTGGAAAACTCATTGCGGTACAGATGGACTGACAAACACAGCCGAGGGGTAAATCTATAACCTCCACAAAGTGTATCGTCATTATGATGATGTTCTCCAACATTTAGACAAATGCAATCACAGTTTGAGGTATAATACAGTTTTTAACTTCTTACAGAAAGTCCAGTGTTTTGGAGCAGTTCATATTACAAAGTATGCCAGTGTTACACAGCTCTGGGAAGTGTTTAATTTCCACTTCAAAATGGCACAACACTTGGCAACTGGAATTCTTGTTACACAATATCAGTATTACGGCAATGTTGAGGTCTGCACTTCCTGGTATGTGTAAGGTTGTTTGTTTGTTTGATTGCTGTTTAACGTCGCACTCAAGGGTATTTTACTTATATGACGACAGATTGTCCACTTCATACTGCTCCTCGCCTTATTACGGTGGAAAACCGCGAGGAAACCTCGTAAAAAACACCCCTGCGATTGCCGGAGCCACATCGTGTGACTAACTCATATACCAGGGGTCGACAGGGGGACCCGATCCACTAAGCCACGGCCGCAGGCCCAGGTATGTGTAAGAAACGCACGGCAAAAATATTTGCAATGCGAATTGTGCTGCATGTTATCTGTCCAAACTCACTTTATTTGTAAGTTTTCTTCCCTTTTAATATCAGTGTTCGTTTCAAGAACGTGTTTTAGATACAACAAATAAAAACTAAATAAATAACTTCCTAAAACGAGTTTATTTTAAGTGGTATGTTTAAGTGGCACCTGTCAATTCAATTATTTCCGTGTTATTTGTCATGGATTGGTTCTCGATAAGGTCACGGTGACCTCGGTTTCTCATGATTTCTACACTGTGGATTGAGTTTTTGTTTACTGTCAAAGTAAATCCTGACGTAATAGATTTCCCCGGGGGATATTAATAAATGGGTTTGCTTGAGACGGAGTTGTGTATATTGATTTCAATTGCCAAGATCTGTGAACGTTTTTGTTAATGAAGTTTGATTTCTATGAACAATAAAAAGATATCCAAAGTGCAAAAAAAATGATTGTAAGGACTGTTAACCGACATATATCTATCAGCTCTTTACTGTTAATGGTATACTTCTTTAAATACGTCGGGATTTGAGCATAATTATCGAAGATAATTATTGTTAATACTATATATAGCCTATACATAACTGGCGATTTAAATCAACATAACCTACCACACCAATGTTATATGATTTACTGTCATATGGTCCAAGTACTCTCGCTATAGGAAGTATATTTGAGCGTTGCCATGCTAATCTTTCTCAGCACATGAGGAACATTATTTTTCCAACAAATCAGTTATATTTTTCATTGTGTTCCTATGTGGATATTTCCTGCTCTTGTACATTGTCATCATATAATTGAAATAGGTTGAGATCCACGTTAAACATCAATCAGTCCACCCCCGTGGGGGAGCGGGTGGGCCGTTTTACATCAGCAGGCCCTGCAGAATACTCCCCCGGCTTCCTCGGTTGATCGTAAGAGGCGAGAAAAGAGGCAACCTGTTAGCCGTGG
>JAQQZZ010112736.1:0-11240 GCA_030265115.1 Mopalia vespertina | reverse complement strand
CCCCCCCCGCCCCCCCGCCCCCCCCAGAGAGACAGGGCTCAAAACAAAAGTGGAAATTTATTACCTCCAGCAGACTTTGTGCTATTCTTTATCATTCATCATAGTAAAGCAACCATAAGGATTTAGGAATGGAAACATATACGCTGTTATGTTTTGCTTTGTCACGGATTTTTTGTTAGATACGGGATGGTTGCGAAAACAACCCCATATCTAAACCGATGGATCGAAGACTGAAGCTACGTCGATGTACCAGTCACGGGTTCGAGTCCGCGTGTCGAGTGAGTCACACGGTGTGACTCCGGCAATCCCGGGAGGGTTTTTACGAAGTTTCCTTCCGGTTTTCCGCCGTATTTAAGCAAGGAACGTTGTGGAATGCTCATCTACTGGATTGCCACAGACGAACTCGAGTCCGTGGACGGTACAGAGACGTAGGATTAGTAGGCCGACGCGCTAATGATTTACTTAAGGCCGCGGACCGAAAACCCATTGATATCAATGTAAGAAGAAATATTCGAACCCATCAATTCTTATTCATTGGAAATTGAATACAATCCGTATATATTATATGGGCTTACTATTGTAAAAGATACTATTGCAATAAGCCAACAGCTTTACACCAGATGATCGCTAAAGACAATTTGACGATTTTATGTCCTGCATTTTGTGATGAATTGCAGGTTATTGTATGTGGAATATTATACAAAAAATAGTATAAAAGAAACGTAGGGTTGTGTCTGATCTTAAGGTCACTAACAATAGCCCTAGTAAACACATATAAGTCAGATCGTACGTCTTGGTTTGACGAAAGCATTCATGAATATACATGGACGCTTAAATGTGTGTAATCTCATGAGATGGGGCCTAGCCTACTCTTGGATATTGAGAGCTGTGCTTTATGTCTGGTAGACAACTCCCCTAGTGTAAATTGAAAATGGTCATAAGCTTGTTTAATGCACAAGAGAAATTACCCGTCCGTGTCCATTTATGTCATCCTGTTCATTACTGAGATAAATTGTCCCAGAATGGGAATAGTTAGTCACACTGTCTGAACTCTCCCATACTATTTTCATATCTCTGGTGTAGTCGAAAAATAGAGATAAATAATCACTTGGCTGAACTATTAAATCGATCAACATTATTGCGTGGCTGAACGATTTTCTGGACTAGTATACATTTACCACCATTCTTGCAAAACATAACACGTCTCTAACCTGACCTATCAAATTTTAACCAGCGAGGTTTTTTTTTAAACTAACTGAACTCATGGAAAAGGTTTTGATGTAGTGTGAACTCGAATTGTTTTTTTTTATATATATAGCCAGGTATATGTCAATACAGTCTGAAATACATTGACGATACAGTCGATTGCGTTTGACACTCGTGGCTGTCACTTTATTTACCAGTTTTCGAAATAAGAAATAATACTTTGAAATATAAATCATTCTTTGTTAAGAGGAAGTTCAGTGGATGGAACTTCACCCCAAAAATAACTGGGTTTCACGCAGAAGAATAGATCGGTGGCAGCTAATTTGTCCAACCGACATGTTCAGTAACGGGACAAGGGGAGGTAGTTCGTAGTGAGCGTCTTTAATTTCACATATTTATCCGGCCGTACACATTACAAATATCAATAGTCAGGTGGCCGGAGGTCTATTTATCAACCTCGTGTGACATCGTCCGGAACTGAAGCTTTTTTCCAAATATATTGAAGATAATTACTAATAGTGTTTCTGAAAAAACTTGTATTATATAAAGACACATGACAGTTTTACTGTGACTTTGGTAATCTGAGTAATGAACTTTGGGTGAACGTTAAATACAGAAGATAAAAACGATAAAAACACCAAAGAGTATATAAACTCGCGAACGGCTGTGATATTAAAATGGAATCCAGACAATAAAGATTATTCAATTGAAGAAACTACTATCTTTTACCGTTGAAAACAACAGGATGACTCCAGCGTCGCGACCCATTCTTATATAGAAATAGGAATCCAATTAAATAAACTTATGGCACAAGAGGCCAAATAATTCAAAGATAGTATATCGGCATAAAGGTAATTAATCAACCAAACAGAACTATCTGGTTTCTAGAGCAGTACCCTTTTATATTTTTTTCTATGACAGATCTAAAATTTCAAAGGCAGCATTTAACCGGAAATTATTTCTTCATATTTGTATAATGCCGCTGTCAGATAAATACAATTCCGTCGATTTTGATTTTAAAAAATATTGATCAGGAGGCTTGTGCTGTGCCTTTTGAATGACCCTCTGAATCAGGCGTTGAATCGCCCGCCACCTAGACCACTCAGCTACGTGGCCCTCTACTAGCTAATAGGTTTGAATTATTTCGTGACAGTGTATGTGTTTAAATTATTACTCTATCAAATCGTTTGATTCAGAATAAATCTTGTCATTGGATAGACGTCCCATGGTGTCAACGACTTTAGGCAACCCATATACCGCCTGTCAACCTGACTCTGTTTAGTGAAATTTCGATTGGGCTTGTCCGTATCACTCCGTAAAGAGCAAATCACAAAACGAATCAAAACTATTTAATTAGGTATTTAAAAGGGTAGAGTGTATACATTGTACCGGCTGATTTGTATTTCAAAACCTTGTTGGCCTTGCCGTATAATATATAGAACGTGTGCTTTTATTGCTTCAGGTCGAAAGTTGCTTATTAGCTGGCCGTAAAGCATTTTTAAATTCAATGGTCAGAAGTTGCATTTATCAAAACGCTGTATTTTTATTTGTGTTATTATTCTGCTTTTTGTGCCTTACAGTGTTTGCTTCATCGATCATCGCGTATTTTCGGTGCATTGACCTCATGAATAAAATGATATAAATAAATGACGTGGAAGGGATTTTTACCGACTGTAAATAATAAACGCAAAGCGTGTTATTGAATAAAATTGTGTTTTTGAACTGGTGCATTTTCATCAGCGTCGTTGTGAAATTACGGTTTAGTGTCGAAACGTGAAATAAGATGGAATAACTAGAAAATAAAGAGGGGAGGGGTGGGGGGATTCAAATTCAAATTTCTCTTCAGGAAAGTGGGCCGTGTTTGAAGTGTACTAACTACCCATTTTGTACTCCAATGTGAAGCCTATTAAAGATTAGAACCAGGACCATCCACCCCAGCTTTTGCCGGCTCAACTTTCAGGAAGGGTTGAACCATACACTAATCAAGATAATTATTTCAAATATGCTACGAACATCACTTTCCACTGGGTCCTAAGCCAAATTCGTCTTCTCAGTTATCATGTACTCGACAATTCTTGAACGATGACATCGATTAAATACAACAAAAGTGCCTTTCGTTAGATGGTATACGCTCATCTGTGACTAAACTCCGTGGAGCCGAAACAGGCAACCCAATTTTATGCTTCGTTGCGAGGTCGGAAGTTCTGTCGTATTTCCGGACTGAAGAGGAAGTTTTATTAACTCCTAAAGAAAGCCAAGTGACCCGTGGATAAACATCAAAGGTTATTCCATTAAACTATCATCTTGATGAGCAGATGGAATTGTTGTAGGAAAACAAGGTTTAATTTCACAATCCATTGGCTTGACCAAAACATCTCTGTTTAAAAATAGCAATAAAACAGACGGAATCATTTTGTGTTACATAATGGTGTGACGCATTTTGATAACCACGAAAGGACCGTTATTTTAACGTTTGCCATTTGGTGCAGAAAACGAAATCAGGCAATTTGACTACTTGACAAGATGGTGACATTTTTTGCATCTGAGACAAATATATAGTATATAAGTGCTGAGAACATCGTCCAATGCACACTTTTTGCACATATTTCTCTGTGGTCTTTCGTTTTTGTCCAGTTTCTGCCTCTAGGGGAAGTCCTGATTGATTGATTGATTGATTGATTGATTGATTGATTGGTTTGTTTATTTATTTATTTATTTATTTATTTATTTATATATTTATTTATTTATTTATTTATTAAATAACTGTCACCAGTGGCCTTATGTATGTACACCAAAAGAGGTACGATTTGTAGTGGGCTTCAAACAAACTGATCTATATAGGTCAGAGGGCATGGAAGGATCGAATTGGTTGCTGCAGAAATTGCCAAAGTGTCATTTCGCTGCAGTGAATCAACACTTACATGTACTTGAATGAAGACCATCAATAAAAATAGACAATAAGTCGCGTTCACTCCGTAGAGAACATGGCTGGATTAATTGGGCAACAGGTAGCTATAACGGGTGTTAACTGCCTTAGTCTGGACAAAAAGCGATAACTACCGTTTAAGTTTCCCTCGGCTGACTTTTCAGGGAAACTAACTCATTAGCGGAAGAATGGCGATACATGGGCAGTCAGCATGGGAACCATATAGCACAGCCATTTTATAATCGATAACATCGACATTTAACCCATCGAGATAACTTAGAATACATAAACTTATTCAGGCTTTTCAATTGCCCATTCGAGACAAACGACCGAATAAACACTCCCATTAATTATTTACCTGCTTGTGAGGACGTTTACAGAGTTCTAAATGTTGACATTTCTAGGGAAGACATTTTAGCGATGTTATAAAAAATCCGAATGGAATTTATCACTGTTTTTGTTGTTTTTTGGGGTATTCCACGCGATCATCAGTGGGATTTATGTAGATTTTATAAATTCAATAAACGCTTTTTGATGTTTGTTTGTTTCTTCGATTGGGGTGTAACGTCGTGCTCACTGGCATTTCACTTATATGACGAGGGATGTCCACTTTACACTGTGGCAAACCGGGAGGAACACTGGTAAAATCACCCATTGGATTGCCTGAGCAGCATCGTGCGACTCACTCATACCTGCTGGCCAACAGACGGACTTAAAACCGTTGAGCTGTACATCAAAGTGGGATTAGTAGGCCGACGTGCTAACCACTAAGCCACGTCCGAGTTTTCCATTTTTTAACATACTTTTAAATTCGTAAAACAGGGATAAATATATAAATCATTGAAAGCTATTTGCCTATTTGCCCTTGTGCATTTGACAAAGCAGATATACACTCATCTGCGGGAGAATTCCATCATTTATGCACCAGATGCCCCCATAGAAACTGTTACTAATGGTAAATTTCAAGGCTGCCGTGAAACGCTATTAAGGTTTTTTTTTAAACGCGAGACTGTGCTTTGCTGTTAAGTGTATTGCTGCAGCAGCACGTGGTTTTCATTCGTATTCCTGCATCTTCGACTATCTTCTTTGCTGAAGGCAATGCTATTTCAGTGGACCTAATCAGATATAACTCTGAATAGATCTCTTACTTTTCAATCCGATGTCACTTGTTTTTTGGTGTTTTTTTTATGCCTTGCTGTCTTTGGTCGTGACAACACGAATTTGCTTTCGCCGTAAGCATTAGGCGAACATGTACAACAATGTTTTTTTTGTTTCGTTTTACAAGTTGAATGCAATTTATCACTCCAAGATGGCTGGTTGAAGAAGTCAATTGTCTTTTAAGCTAATTAATTGGCTTCCACGCCAACAATTGTTAAACGAAGTCTGATCAATACGTTCCAAACATGCGTATGAACTGTTTCAAGTTAGATAAGCATTTGCCGATAAATAGAGCTGTGAATTTGGCAAGAGCTATTTATAAGATCCTAGAAATACTCTGCAATTTTCAGTCACTAATCATTCAATCGCAAAGTCCACTTTCGATGTCAGAAAGTCGTTAACTGTATTAATTCGACGCCTTGCCTTTTGTCTATCTATACTTTCAAGTTCAAGCTGCCAGCATTTCTGCAGGCTCTTATACAGTATAAAACTAGAAGCCAGTGGAGCAGAAGTTCTGTTCTTCTGGATACCCAGACATTTAGGTATCCCTGGAAACACAATTGTAAACAAAGAGAGCAAAAACAGCCTTTTTTGTAAACTAAAATTTATGTCATAGATCTTAATGAACAAAAATTCTAAATACCCCTTTTTTAAATTTTGGCAAGGTCCATGGGAGAAGGAATTCCAAACTTATTTCTGAAGTATTTTATTGCGTTACGAGAATATTCAGCGGTCCGATAGCGTCTCAGTTTGTGATGAATTGCACGTTATATTTATGGAATGATCTTTAAAAAAATAGTATACATGAAATCTACGGTATTGTCGAATCTTCAGGCTACTAACATTATGTCTGGTAAACAAATGGCAGTTATATCGTTCATCTGGGTTTATGAATATACATGAACCCCTAAATGTGCTGCAATTCATATGATTATGGACCTAGCCTACTCTAAGCTATTGAGAGCTCTGTGTTATGTCTGGTAGACGACTCCCCAAGGTGGAATTGAAAATGGTCATAAGCTTGTTTAATGTGCACGAGAAATTACCCGTCGGAATCCATTTATGTAACACGGTTCATTTCTGAGAAATATTGTCCCAGAATGGGCATAGCTTTGTCACAATGTATGAACTCTCCAAGGCCATCTTCCTACATTTGGTGTAGTCGAAAAATACAGACAGTAAATTTACGCTGAAGGCTGTCGCTATATTTCTACGTTTTGGCTTCTTGACTGACATAGTTGCGCGGAGAGGGGTTTTTCCAGACTATTACATTTAACCCAATTCTAACAAAACATAAAACCTGACCTAGCAGACTTTAACCAGCGAGGTAATTTTGATAACTAACTATAATTGAAACAGGTTTTTGGAGTAGGGTGGACCATAAATTGGGGAATTCGTTTGATCCAGGTATCTGTCAATGCAGCCTGTAATGGGTTAACGATAGAGCCCATTCCATTTTCCACTCGAGGCTGTAACTTTATTTACCAGTTTGGGCCTTCTCAGTCAAAAATATTTCTTAGAAATCTAAGTCTATGTGGACCTAACATAGGTTCTCTGTCTTAATCTATCAGTGCCTATCGCATATCTTATTTTATCCACATTTTCTGTCAGTTTTTTGTTTCGAAATGTAAAGAAGATGACCTCTGCTGATACCTTTTTATATTTGGGAAATGCACGAGTCACCCTCTAAAAGAAATAGCCAGCCAGTCATACGTAATATTTCTCAAAAGTTGCCAATAGGAATTGTGATTAAGAAAAAGAACCCCACAAATGATATCAATATGCACTTCAACAGATGATGTCAATAAGCACTTCCAGAGACAAAAGATAGAAGTCAATGCTGGAAGGAAGTCTACTTTTTTTAAAAGTGCAAAACATATCTGATAATAAACACAATCATAGTGATGTTAGCTACACACAAATTTTGTCACTTAGATGCATAGTTGCATAATTATCTAACTATATATTGCCACAGCTAACCTGGTGTAAATCTGTCCAACTTTTAAACGTTGGCCATACATATATATGTTACTGGCCCGCGTGTCCAGGTTTCAAGTATGATCACAATATATTTAGTACTCCTAAAAATATATGTTGAGAATAAAACATATTGGCCAAAAATAGCTGGTCTTTCCGAGAACATGAGAAAATCACAGACGCCAAGTTCGCCGATAGTGTTAATATTAAACAGTCAGTAGGCGATATGGGCTCTTCCTTCCAGATTTATAGCTACTTAAGGTTCTATTGTATTACAGGTAGTTTATATTTCCACAAGTAATCAATAGCGATAACATTTGTGTACCCTTTCTCATCCAGCGAAAATCTCCTTATATCACGTCTGTCTGTATTGGGGATTTCCGTCAAACCGAAAGCAAGAACAGTTTTGCGGGGTTAATTGTTACAAAGCCTTTCTCGAGAATACACAAGGGCGGACCATGTGGTTGAGTTTTTGTCGATTTGTGGACATTGATTTGATACTAAATATTTCTGACCAAGCGCATTGCGCTTTTATTTTGGCGATAAGCATTATAGAAATTATAGTATCATAGTTTGGTGGTCAAATATCAAATTTGTCGGAGTGTGAAATAAGAGACTTATTCATTACATCCGAGAGAAAATACTTCTCCAGGGATCGAACTGGGTAAGAAGACCTTCGCCTTTCAACTAAGGTACGGCTCCCTAGTTTGTAGCAGTATGTAGACAAGCGAGCACATACAGCCACATACATCCCGTTTTCAAGCACAAGAACATTTGGCAGAACAGTGCAAGCAACAGTTCACGAAGGTACCATGGTAACTTGTCTTTTATCGACAAGAAATTAATATCACTGTCAACTCTAATAAGGCAATATATTTCATTGCAGATTTTATGGGTTTTAAACAACTATAAATAAGAACTGTAATAAATCAAACACACACTAAAACATACGTGCATTAATCAACGGGAGATAAAACGAGTTATATGTTGCTCTCGGAGCTAAGGAACAGCATGAAGTCGATCTGTTTGTGTTTGGGATGAGGGGTAGGTGGTAGGGGTGTAATGGATCTTGTGACAGGAACATATTCTGGAGATTTTAAATGTCTCGAACAAACGCATAGCTTCTTGTATTTTTCATACAAAGACATTAACACATGTTTATTCTAGTACGGTTAAGCACCATCTTAAATTTATGTTTTTGCTTTCATATAGGACATGTTCCCACGTGCCCTGTCAACTAAGATATTTCGTTCTAACCATCGATTAAGTAGCCATCAACCATATTGTCGTGTATGGTATCTGGAGTGGTATTTTGAGTTATATTCCCTATACTTCCCTCTAAACTGGTGCGTGAAGACCACATAATCGGCCCAGCTGAGCCTTGCTATATTTCAATAGCTAATCAATTCATTTTAATCTGTCTGTAAATGTCTTTATCTGGCAGGTTCGTCTGCAAACGATACATCTTCTGTCTGTTCTGATAAATACATGATCATCTTAGATAAGGGCAGAAGAACTTTGGCAGCATTCGTGGTGGGTGGTTTACAGTTTGGAGTGTCCAATAGTTGAACAATTGGTGGTATCTCTTGTAGCCCAAATCTTGTGAAATTAGTGCGTGTATGTACCCAACGATTTCACTTTGTATCCTGTAGTGTGTTGAATTTGTCTACACAAGCTGTTGTTAAAGTAGGTTTACAGACCCGGTATAATAATAATTTGAATTTGTATCCTGTAGTGTGTTAAATATGTCTATATAAGCTGTTGTTATGGTAGACGTACAATGATCGAAGCCTGCGTGGTCTAAGTGGCCAGCATTTACTGCTGGCGAGTCGGTGCCTTACTCTGAGGTCCGTGGATTCGATTCCCGGACAGGATCAACCTCTTAAATTTTCTCAACTAGAAACTGTTCGAACGAAGAAAATGTTATCCCAAAATCACAAAAAACACTGATCGGTTCACAATGAGGACGAAACATCGAAAGTTTGCGTAGCTGTCTCGGAACTTTAAATTGCAATTTATTCGAAATAAAATGTTTTGCCACATTTCATTTTAGCAATTCTCCTTTTAATCCGTTTGATAAGAGCTTTCGTCTGTTCGTGTCAAATCATGCCATGAAATAATTCTAAAATAGCCTCAGAGTAATGTAAAAGCGAGTCTTTCGCCCTATTGATATTTTCTGTATGCAGGAATGAGCTGTTCATCTCTTTTGCAAAATTTACTGTGTCCTCCGTAACTTCTCGAGCCATTAATTCAACGCCTAAATTTACTCATAAATCCTCAAATTGTCCTTGTGGTAACACTGCTGTCCAATTTTCTTGGAGGCTTAGATATTTTGACGTCAATCTTGCGTTCCCGAATGAGAAAGAGGGGGCATAAGGAGGAGAGGGCGGGAAAACATCAGTACCTTCTTGAGATATAATTCAGCAAGATCTCGTATTAAAAGAAGAAATTGTTTGCCTGCTATCGATTTCCAGTGAATGTATGAATCGCAGATGTGCTGTTTTTCCTGATAATACTGATTTACTTGTGATCAAGAATTTTAAACCGTTCACAGAATACGTTTAGTTATATGATTAGAACATAACGATTCTTCAGAAATCGACATCCGATACCTTAAAAAGTGTCCATATCAAAATCGAATTCAATTAATTAAAATAGTACACAGATTAAAAATGTTTCAAATGTGCAGAAAAGCTCAGTTGTTATTCGGGTAAGTTTTGTGGGTTAATTTGTTTGTTTTATTGATTGGGGTTTAACGTCATACTTACGGTTATCCCACTCACATAACGCCACTGGCAACAAACAAAAACAATCACAGGACGTAATACAAAGACATCACAAAAAGATCGGCATCATGTTGCCCCTTAGCTCTGAGAGCACCAAGGCAACAAGAAGTTGTGTATGCACTGATTTAGTCAAACCGCCTACATGAGCCGGTTTTATACTGAACAATATTAAGCCGAAAGCATATGTTATTCTCGCCGATGGGCAGGGTCAGTATTAACAACAATTTTATAAAGTCCTTGTATCGTTTTCCTGTTGCCATATATTTTAGTCAACAGAAAAGAAGGCTTGGTTGAAAACGTTAGTTGTGGTAAGGCCTTGAAATTCGGAACACTTAGGAATAAAACTGGGTCCGGCTGCTCGAAGCGCTATTAACTTTAATCCGCTATTAAGATGACGTCAGGTTGATAATTACCGACTAATCTGGTGTAAGCGACTTACACCCTTTCCAACCAAATGCCCCTGAACGGCTGCAATATATGGCTAGAAATTATGTATAAGAAATACCAATGGATAGCTCAAAAAAGATTCTAATAGTCTGAACCTTATCTTTCTGCCTGATATCACATTTCTGATATCTGATATCACAATTCTTCACTCGACTGACAGACAAAAGTTGCAAAAAGAAAGCAATTCTACTTTTACCCTCATTTAAAATCAATTGCTTTGCTGAAAGCCAGCTGAGACTATTGTAACTCATAATTCTCTTCATAACATCTTAGACAAAATTCAAAATACAAATTGAAAAATAGAATCAATTCATCAGTAGTATGTCTTACATTCAATGTTTACTTTAATTACGCCCTCTGACTAAGGCAGTTTGTTAGAAGTGTAGCAATGCTGTCTGGACAACAATAAGGGGAAGATTAACTTTCCAACTTTATTAAACCATAAATGTTATGGAAGTGTTAATTTCAAATAATGATGGTCAACATGGCCGTCAAACACGTGGAATACCCTTGAGCGTGGCGCAAAACACATATCAATCAATCAGAAAAGAAACTGTAGTTAGTTAAGTTGTCGCTATACATATAAGAAAGGAATTAGTTTTTCGCTGTCATGTGGTTCTAAATGCATTGTCACTTATTTGAAAGTTCTAAAATTAATCATATGGAGTGGGGGGGGGGGGGGGGGGGGGGGGGGGGGGGGGGGGGGGGGGGGGGGGGGGGGGGGGGGGGGGGGGGGGGGG
>JAQQZZ010112725.1:0-15243 GCA_030265115.1 Mopalia vespertina | reverse complement strand
CAATTTCTGCCTTTGTAACCCAGCAGCATATGTTCATACTATCTGATTTAAACAAACTAAATAATAACCACATTGTCGGTTATAATAATACATTCGGTACATCTATAACAAAACAAATAGCCACTGGTGTTGTAGATACCACGTGGTACAATTAGGTATGCTATAACATGACGAAAAAACATTGTCAAACTTGGTAAGAGAGACTAGGTATTCAAAATAAAACCTACAATTTATTTTTTACACAAGATACACAAAAAAGATCACCGATGTGTGGTTTTATTAATTAACTTGTATTTTGTACCTCTATTATTTTTCCCGCCATGCCTATCACCGACATTCCATATAGCCAAACCATTATTTCTTTCTCTACATCTTTAGGGTTTTCAATACAGCTTCTGAAAAACAAACAAGCAGGGAAAAAAAAGTAGGACATGATATTGTTGTTGTTGTTGTTATTTCATTAACATAAAAATGATCTTGAATTTTTAACAAACGACAATTAATCAAACAGAAATTTCACACACGCAAACTTTTGTACAAAAATGTAATACTGTGACACATAATGTAGACAAATATAAGAAAACTAACTTGCTAAAATGTACAGAATAAAAGGAGCAAATGTTACTTTCGGCTTCGCTGACAACAGTTTGACAGAAAGAAGAGACGACACATTTCCCATAATTCCGTTTTCAGTTCATTCTGGGCTTAAATGGCCCAATTCTGGACCGATTCTGGTTTGCCAGAAAGTTGACAAGCAAAAAAAAAAAAAATGTCATGCCCGTGGCAAGAATTGGACCTGCATCGGGTTGTATCTGGTAAATCACTGCTGGCTTCGTTTAGGCTGACAGGTAACAGGCCGATACTGGAACGATTCGGTCAAATATCATGGTTGATAAGAACGAAACCATGAGTACAATTGCATTTGATCAGTAAGGGCCCGTTTAGGGTAATTTCGATTCAGCCTTAACAATGCCAATAACGGGCCAACTGCACTATGTTTACTGGGTAACTGATTACTTACTTATGTACTTACTTCTTTCTTATTTACTTGATATAACATACGTATTTATTTATTACTTACTTCTTCATTTATTGACTTTCTGATTTACTTATAAATTACTTATTTCTTAATTACTTATTACATATTACTTATTTCTTCCTTACTTATCACTTACTTATAGGTTACTTACACTTTACTTACTTATTTCTACTTAGTTTGCGTGTATTACTTACTCACTCATTTCGTAACTTATTTTGTGCTTCCTTACTTATTACTTACTAACTTATTAACTCGTTTACTTACTTATTGCTTACTTGTTACTTACTTGTTATTACAATATCCTCATTCCTTATATACTTTTTTAGTAAAAAACCTAATAACTTATTACTTACTTATTAACTATTACTTACTGATTTACTTTTCCATGACATTACCTATGTATCAGTTACTAATTTCTTACTTATTGCTACTTATTACTTACTTACGTCTTTGTTTATTACTTATTTACTCATCTACTTACTTATTTCTTACTTGTTTACTATTACTTACTTATTTATTGAATTTTATTTATTTACTTATGTAATTACTTATTTCCTTACTTACTCAATACTGTATTATTTCTTACTTATTACTTCCTTATTTCCATGCTAACCTATTTCCTAACTTGCTTATTACTTACTTACTACTTACTTTTTCCTCACTTATATCTTACATGTGTTTACCTTTTATCTTAAAACTTACTTACTTGTAACTTACTCATTCATGACTTATTTATTTGTTACTAATTTCTTACGTATTACTTATTTACTATTTCTTTATTTCTTGTTACTTATTTGTTATGTACTTATTTCTTATTTACTTATTTCTTATTTCTGATTTACTTATTTTGTATCTGCCTATTAACTTGTAACTTATTTAAAATTTACTTATTACTTAACACTTAACATTTACTCATTTCTTATAACTTACTACTTATTTACTTACTTTTCTGGTTTGTTTGTTCAATAACAAGCCGTATAATTACGATTTTTTTAGTGCAATAGAATCCCATACAGGCTCTTCTTATGTGCTGCCGGCCTTTGGAGGGGAGCTAAAAAAAATAATCTATTTTCAATTCTGGAGGCTGTCTTGCATGTTTTACCGGTTTAATGAAAAATGAAACTTCTTCAATTTCACTAAGTCAATTATAAAATTACTTTTTTCACGTTTTTTATTTCAAAACAGTAAATTTCCATGTCTTAATTTGTTATAGTTCACATTTTAATGGATTGATTGCAGCTGTATGTACTTTACGTTATGTAGGGTCCAATATTCGTCCATAACTTAATCGGCTGAAATTGAATTGAAGACAGTTAGAACTAACAAAAACTCCACAATAGTTAGTGAACTTCTATGTAATCGACATTATTACATTCAACCATATGATGCCTACAACCGTAATTGACATTATAATTTCTTTTAAGGCAAATGTATAGGCCCTAGGCCCAGGAAAAGGGTCACTCCAAATAAAATAGTGATAATTATAAGTCATCGTTTTTGCTTCATCACTGTAAGAACGTTGGCCTCTTTCCTTTAAACTTTCCGAAGCTTGTTTACACATAAGGTGTGTGTAGGCTACTGTAAAACATTATAATCAACAAACCTGGATGTGAAGGGGCTTCTTTTTTGGTTCAAAGTAGATTAACAGCAGACGACTTAATCAAGCATTATAAGACTTCGCTCAACCGTCACATGAAAACAGTGTTCGAGTTTGTTCCTCCCCAAATTTTTGCGCATCTTCGGAAAATGTGTTGTCTCTGAATTTACTCAGAGAAATAAAATAATAAACTACACGTTTTATAACATCTCGTACATTTAATCATTTTCACAAATTGTACGTAAAAATGTTTAAAATGTCGCCGTTATTTTGGCAAATAAATGTGTATAGAGCATATATTTACAGCCAACAACGGCTGAAACACAAAACCATACATTCTATTACGAAAAATGCCAATTACCATGACAAATAAAGAGTGAATGTAATATAAGGCGAAGGGTTTATTCTTATTTAGTATTTGAATGGTAAACTAAGCCTATATCATTTTATTTTCGCTACGAATCAGACGTAGTAATGCAGCGTAATGCTCACTACAGAACCGGTCGCAATTGTAGGCATATAAAACAAATATAATTTCCCTAGTTTATTCTTCGCTAGAAAATACCAAATGCTTTGCGAAACACAAAAGGTGGATGTGCTACTGATCAGATTGTACTTTTTGTGGAACTTAATTGCCGCTATAAATACAGGCTGTGAGGGAGAAGTCCGTAATTGAGGTCGTGGCTGCTTTTATTTTGCATATCTACAAAAGAGTTCCACTCACCTTTTTGTTTTACATAAGTGAAAAATATTTCCACATATGTTGAATTTAAAGTTTATTTTACATATGTCGAATTCTTTTTCACATCTGTTGAATTCTTTTCCACATAAGTGAAATTCTTTTCAACATATGTAAAATAAATAAATAATTTTACATATGTGGAAAAGAATTTCACATGTGAAATTCTTTTCCACATATGTTGAATTCTTTTTCACATATGTGAAATTCTTTTTCACATATGTGAAATTCTTTTTCACATATGTGAAATTCTTTTCTATATATGTGAAATTCTTTTTCACATATGTAAAATAAATGTTCTTAAATAAAAAAATTGTTCCATTTAATGTTGACCCACATTTTCACATCTTTAAACAGTTACAAATTCCCGTAACTGTGGCTAAAAGTAGTGCCGCCTCATGACTTTCTAGTGAGAAAGTGATGAAGTGGGTTTATACCAAAGTTCCCAGTCTGCGTCAATAAAGAGTTAGATGGTGCTTGATGGTTGCAAAATGGGGTTTACCTTGTGTTTGTAGTAGTTTCCCCAGTGAGCATAGGGTATGGATGAGCTCCAAATGAGAATCAAGAGAGTCGGGCTGCTTTGCCCCGCGTATTGTCCATGGTTTCATTCATCAATAAATTTCCGACCCGCCGCTAAAATAAATTAACATTTTGTGTGAGACACCGACCAAATCAGTCCTCCCTGTATAAATTACGGACGACAATCTGTGATTCACGGATCTAGGGGCAAGTTGCTCGAAAGACTATTAGTCGCTTACACCAGGTTTAATCGCTAATAGTGGTTTAGATATAGACCTTCAACATTGAAAGACGTCTCTAACAGAGGATTTAAATTAATAGAGCTTCGAGCAACAGGCCCCTGTACATCAGACATTCACTATAAATATTTTCTAGAAGTCAAAAATGAGATCAATCAAACCCAGTTTGTTAAATTTCCTATGTGAGGCAAAAACTTACTGGATTAGTTGATAACTACTATAGATGACATATTAATTGAACCCTGAACATCGTGCCTTTTCTAGAGAATGGGCGACCAACATGCATGTAAAAACTGATAAAATTGACCGGGTTACTGTTAATTATAAGTAAAGGAACTGCGATCACTTCTGTTATTCTTTCCTAGGTCTATGTAGTATCTCGACTGTGTTAACGACTCCCTTGATCTCAATCGTATTCTCGCGAGAGTTTCTATAGTGGACGAGACCAAGACAACTCTCGTACGCCATGCCAGGCCATTGCGCATTAATTTCCGCCAATATTTGGGGCGAATGAAAGAAGTGCAAAATACGATGGCCCGGGTGTATCTTAGAGTCAATGACGTGGGAAGTAGAATCGATTATATTTTAGATTGCCTTGAACTTTGTAGTGACATTCTTTTCACAGCTTTGCGTGAAACCGTGCCAGTCATCAAGTTATTAATGTGCCGATTTCCACAATGGTTGAACAAATACTACAATGGATTTAGAAAGCTAAAACTTTAATGTTTTTGGTGGGAAAAAATGTAAAATTGGTATGGCTCCCCCAAATTTATTACCCCACAGGATTTATAAACCCAAAATAACAAAGTAACAATATTTGGCGGGGATTTGGTGCTATAACATTTAAGAGTGTATGGTACATCTACGGTGTAGATGTATAGTCTCGTCGACACGCAGGTCTCTGAGGGGGCAGTCACGGTAGAGACATCTTCCCAAAGCAAGACTTAGTGTCAAACTGAATTAGCCCAGACTTACATATTTTCATCTCGGCAACAATTGTCTTAAAAACGAGGCAATCGTTTCATTGGACTACAGCAAACAGCGAACAGCCAATCAGAATGACGTTTACAAATCATGTTTGTCTACAAAAACAAAAACAAAAAAAAATCAAGATGACGACACTGTCAATTAACGTGTCTGCAATGCTGTCGGGACTATTTAATGAGATTTTTTCGTATGAGTGTATCTTCATGTGACCTACTAGCTATCCTGTGTTTAGACCGCCACTTAATTTGTTAATGAAAGCTCCACTCCCTTTGCGTGGTGTACTGAAACGTCACTTGAAAGCAGCAGTTGAAGACTACAGTTAACTCAAGTTTTTGCGTATGTGAGGTGAGGTAGGAATGGAAGATAGGCTAGATGCGAAGGTTTCTTAATTTGGCCCGCTCAAGTTGGACTCAACTAAGGAACAGGGAGGGGTTATAATCTGAAATCTCGCCGGAGTAAGCAGTCGGTCTTCTCGGTTGGGAGTATACAATTTGTCTGCTCAACTAGGAAACATCCAGAAATACAGTCAATTGGCACGTCTGGTTAAACAGAGAATGGGCAGACAAATTGTCCTCTCAGCTACAAAGCTGCTTTTTGCACCCATCCCTAATCAATGGAGGTTTAAAATCTTGTTTGTGGTTATAACATAAGTCCACTCAATCCTAATCAAGGAATTTTAAGACATTTTTGGTGTAAGCCACTATGTTCACTTAGCCCATTAATTGAGTTTTAAAATCTATGTGGGGATGCAGAATTTGTCTCATCAACCTTTAATGTTGGAACATTTAAACTAAGAGTGTTGTTTATGTATAAATCCAATCAGACCAGACACTAAGATCTCATTGATCTAGAAACTTCCAGGTAACCGACACAGAGCCTGTCTCGGGAAGATGCAGCCATGTAAACACAAAACAGTATGGCGTTCAACGCTCCCATGGTTTGAATAGCATATAAAAACCTGTTAATTTAAAGTTAATCCCCAGAAGCACAACTGACTTTCACGTCTTTATTTTATACAAATAGTGATTTTCAAGTCGATCCAAATCATTTTACTCTGAATGGATGAAGTGTATTAAGAAGCGGTTGCTATTACAGTACATCGAGATGAAGCAAACCCCTACGACACTTGAAATATTTGTAAGGTGTGTGATATCGATTCCGATGTTTCTAGAATAAAAGAAAAAATAATATAAATCGTTGTCGAAACAAAAGTACATGAGCACAAAGACGCCATTAAACAGGGGACATCTGTTTTCCCTGATACCATACTTGGTAATACAACGTTTCGGAGCAGATTCTAGCAACGTTTTCAAGCTCATTAGCTTGAAAACAGTGCTAGAATCTGCTCCGAAACGTTGCTCATCAATAAACCCAGAAGTTGTATATCCATAAAATACCTTTTAATGTTTAAACAGTCTTGTTTATGGCATCATTTGCAATGAACCATCATGCAAAGCAAGGTTTGTGGAGACCTTTGAAGATAATAATGGTTTTCTGATAAGTTAATTTTTAAAAATATTTCAAACATTAAATAAATTAATTTGGTGTTTATTTTTTGAAGTTGAAAAGTAGTTAGTCCGTATTTCAAAACACGTGTGGTAAACAAAGCCAGCAGGAAATACCGACCATCTAGACTATTCGACTATAACTGACCTTACTTTCAACTTCAACAAATAAACCCCAAATTAATTTATTTGTAAATAAATACATAGGTTTGGATTCGATTAAACATTTGAAATTTAAAAAAAAAATTAACTTATCAGAAAACTAACTGTACGTTAACCGGGCCATGTGACGGCCATTTTGTATTTTAAAAATATTTTAACTGCAATGCAACCAGACTCTCTAGCTGTTGTCGAAGTTAACGAGAATAGAGTCTGGTTCCCACAAGACTAAACCCCGCATAGATTTTAAAACCACCAGAAAGATCGTAAAACTCCATTGATTAGGGTTGAGTGAACACATTCTATAACCCTTTAAAAGACTATAGAACTCCAACCATTATAGTTCAGTGGACAATAATTAAACCCCTCTTAAGTTGACAATCATGAGTTGATATGGGTAACCTTCAGACATCTCGAGAGAAGATTGTGACCAAATAGGTAGAAAATAAATATTCGATATCGGTTTAGAATTGATCCAGAAATCAATTAATATATATTATCCACTAAGGAGAACGAAGTTATAAGTTGCCTGATACCAAACTCTATTTTTTGCCAACGGGTGGGCATCTCTGAGTCTATGTGGAAAAGTTGAATAAATGAATGAATGAATAAGTAATTAAAAATTAAATAATGAATAATAATAATAATATATATAAACAGAAGTTAATAAATGCATAAATGAGGAGTTGTTACAACATTATGTTTTCATTAAATATATTCCAGGGCACTGCAGTGGACACTTGCACTATTTGTTATCTATGTATTACGATTAGAATAATGGGAAGTAAAAGAAGGACTCCCTATACGAACATATATATAGGTTAAGATTGTTACAATAAAATATTTGTTTTGATAATAATTTCACCTACATTTGCGATTTATATTGAGAGATTTCAAATGTTATCTGCATAACATTGGTTTCATGTTGAACTCGTACATTTGCTATCAGTTAATTTCCATTATTCTTCATATCACAACATCAGATTAAATATATGCCAGAAATACAGAGGCAGTGATAGCGAGTTACGAATGAGACAAAGGTCAATAGGAGTTCATTTGTAATCTGGTGATAAGTGAGGTAGTGATATTAGACCTGCAGAGTGTGAAGGTATTCATACTTAGACCTTGGCGGGGATAAAGTAGGCGCATCATAATAAGAAATGAGGATGTATGGCCGGAGAACTGCAGGTATCATTGTCAAAATGTTGATTTATTTTCTGTCTGCAGATAAACAATTTTAAACTTATTTATCTTTTTTTTTACCTTACGCCTGCTGATTTAATTGTTTTTCCATTTACAAGTGTATGGAGGAAAATAATAATAAACATGGATACATTTAAAATCAAACTGTCATTAAACGAATGAGATTATTTCGTGTATTTTTGAATTCAAACTTTCCAAGGTAATATGATTAAAATATTTTCCGCACAAATGGCGTGGTCATGGGGTTCTATTTTGTGTGGTACAGATTTACTGAGTAGTGGTGGTTGCAGTCTGACTAATCACAGCTGCCGAATCTTGCTCATCCTGGGCTGACACTCATCGTTTCGCATCCACCCAGGGAGTTATGTTCGTATAATGAATGATATGGATATCCTCATTTCGAATCACCCAATATCATACGTCACGTGGTGTGATATCGGACTCGAGGGCCGATATTCGACAGTTATGGCCTGCTAATCTACTTATAGCGCACGTGACCTAAACTGGTTTAAACAATAGTTTATTTCCTGATACAGAAAATGGATTTGAGAACAACCAGTGCCTATATACACCTCTAACCTAAACTAAATTATATGTGAATGGGACCACTACAATAATTTTCTTGTGTATTTTGTAAACAATATAATCGAAATAGTATCAAATTCATCGCGATATAACCATATACCGCGGGATATATATCTGACAGTGAAAGCAGAAATTTTAGTGTCAGCTTCCTGGTTTCGTCTCCTTCTATAATACATGATATCATTCGCCTTAATAAAACCGGTTGATCACAACACCGACAAACGTAAGGTGTGACACACCGACAAACGTAAGGCATGACACACCGACAGTTGTCATGACACACCGACAAACGTAAGGCGTGACACACCGACAAACGTAAAGCGAGACACACCGACAAACGTTAGGCGTGACAAACCGACAAACGTAAGGCGTGGCACACCGACAAACGTAAAGCGTGGCACACCAACACTCGTTAGGCGTGATAAACCGACAAACGTAAGACGTGACACACCGACAAACGTAAGGCGCGACACACCGACAAACGTAAGGCGTGACACACTGACAAACGTAAGGCGTGACACAACCTGTAGTAGTTTTCTTATGATGTAAACTGAAGACCAGCTTACTGCACAAAAATAATCGAATAACTCTGTAACACAATCAGTTGGAAATATATAAGTTTAATGAGGCAGTTTCGACAACATGTAGATATAAACAACATATTCATAGGTTAGGTTAATGTGAAGGTGTATAGAATTCCCGTTTGGCTTTATCCCAGCGTGTGTTCGCTAGAGTGGGGTTAAATATTCGCTGCCTGTCAGATCGGCCAACGATCCATCGAGACTGACACCTATAAGTCGGTGTAACGATGACAACGAATAAAACGGCCACCAATTTATCCCAAAAGCAGATGAACCTTGTTGTTATAAATGCTGTTTTGATAGAAAACAGAGTACCCAAGGCCTTTTGTATGGACCCAAACTCTGGCTAAGGACAGTTTGTTTGGAGTGTAGCAATACTGTTTTACTAAGCACTAGAGGAAGATTAACTTTTCAACTTTTTCAAAAACATTTGACATTTTATGTTTGTGGTACCAGGTAGTGTAAATGTTGTTGGAATACAGGCGTGATATAAGTGAAATATGATTGAGCACGGCGTTAAACACCAATCCATCAATCGACACCAAAAACTACAATTATATAAACCATATAATATGGCACATTCGAAAATTCGATCGTATAAATATAGGCTTCAACATAACGTAATCAATTTAAATAACGCTCTTATAGATACCAAGAGGAACAAATAACGTATCTACTTTTTTTACCGTTAAGGTATAAACGTGGAGACGAGAGTTACTCCCCTTGATGTGTTACATATACGCATCAAGGGGAGTTGCTCTCGTTGTACGTGTATGCCTTTAGAATCACCAGAAATCACTCAACTAGTTATATTCCGCAGTAATTTTGCAGAATTCAACCCGGAAAAAAACCGCTTCATATTCCTGGATGTAATTTTTGGGAGTACCTTTTCTTACTATCAAAAGAACATTTCGAAGGGTTGTTGTATAGACTTCCGAATAAAAAATATATTACGACTTCTTCCAATTCAGTCACCAATCTTGCAGCATTTAAAAACGGTATTATATACCACAAAACTTTCTGGCGATCAAACAGTTGCGGTTGTTCGAAGAGTTTCACTCCTAGTCGACGTAAACTCGTCAGACGTACGCTGTCAGAACACTTGTAAAATTACAGCAACATTTGCTGATAAAAACTAATCAGCACATACTCATGTACATTTACAGTGACGGTGCGTATGTAGATTTACCTGCGTATTGTGCGTTGAGCAAACACACTTTATATTGCTCTGTAATTAAAAACTGATTTTGATTAAAACAATGTTGTTATCGTCAATGTGTAGACATTTGAACTGTAAACCCTCAAGCTACCAGATTGATGTTTTAGTGTGAATTTACGGACCATTTGTAGTAAAATCAAGATCTCTTATTTTGATTAACATAAATTTAACTGTAGCTTTATAAACAACATATTGGCGTTAGAAGGCGTTGTAGAACTGATCTCCAACAAAATTAAGTGTAGCCTGTCGGGTTACCTTTATAATAATTCCCCGCCTTCTGCCACACATACTGCCTTTTTAGGCTGCAGTCACCCTCGTCACAATGCTAGGAGAGAAGAATATCTGTGTGTTTGTTTATTTACCTGTTAACACGAATTGGATATATATGCTCATGTCAAAAAGTGCACGTATACAAATAATGGTGTAATCACCTCCACATAGTTCAAACCCATGTGCACCATTCAGATACATGTATGTACTTGTTTGATGCTAGCTGTCAATATACTACTCACCCAGAGATACGGGTATGCGAGGATTGGAAATAAGCTTCGAATGATAAATAAACGCCATAAGCGTATAGGCGCTGTCTGTGGGCTTTTCATAGGTCATTTACAATATGTATGGTTAATCGACACCCTCGTCACCATGTTAAAACGTCACTCGACTCCAGGTGTAGGCTATTTATACGGATACCTCGAAGGTTAATGGAATCAAAAAATATTACATGAAAACGTGTAATGTTAACCGCTGACTAGCTTGTATCAACTGACTTCGCGGATCCATACAAGTAGCCAGGACCCATGGGCGTTGTAACTTGAGTTATATAATGACACATAATGCTAGTGTTTGTTTTTGTATTTAAACAAACTGCTTTAAATGACAGTCTGACATCATGGACAGTTGAGGCAAAAGTCAAGGTACAACTACCGGTAACTTGCCATTCCCAACATGGTCATATAACCTGTGCCATTATATCAGCGTGTGAATGGTGGAGGAAGTTCTGACGCCCATCTTGATTTCTCTGTACAGACGGTACATGTAGAATTAATAAACATGGTATATTATTCTCTATATGACTTACACGGTTTTCTTGGCTGAATATTTCACATGCTACAAATAGTACGTTGGACGTTACTGTAAATGTACCTTTAACTGAGTACTTTAACAGCAAATGCTGTAAAATTACCATTAAAATCGCTTTTGAATTCTCATTGTTAATAACGCATAATTGTAAATAAAAAGTACCCTATCGTATATTCACAGAAAAAAAAACTGCCCTTCTGTGTTCAAATTGCTTTTCGCATGTTACAATTATACCGTTAATCCTGCTGTGACCAAGAACAGGGAAGCTTTTGGAAAAATCGCTTTACATTTTGAAAAGGATTACTGCCATGAAAATGAACTAATTTTGACATTGGTTTTAACACATGTTTATGCGTGGCCACTTGCTCATTCGCTCATCGCTTGTTCACTCGTTTGGACAGTTTGCCGTTTGGATTGGCTCTTCCACGGAGAAATACATTTCATACCAATGTGGTCGATTTTAAGATATAACTAAACACTATTATTATTATTATTTCTTATATTGGCATATCTCTGTATATAAAGGGTCTACGACTTTGTAGATGAATATATGCTAACTCTGTTATCATAGGTGATTTTTACGACACGGTTCTGTCGCTTATTCCGGTCATATACTGGGGTCTAAGTCAAATACGTTTAAATACCATAATAAGACACCAAATCACGAAAACTTATCTATAATATTACCATAATAAGACACGAATTACAGGAAACGTATTTCTACTGTTATCATAATAAGACACAAATTTACGAAAACCTATCTATAACGTACCATATAAGACACGCATTCCAGGAATCCTATCTACACTGTTACCATTATAAGACACGAAGTCACGGCACCGACACTTATCTTAACTGTTATCATAATAAGATACCAAGTCACAAACACCCATCTGCACGAATTCCAGGAAACTTATCTATACTGTTACCATAATAAGACACAACTTCCAGGAAACTCATCCATACTGTTACTATAATATGGCACGAATTCCTGGAAACTTATCTATACTGTTACCATAATTAGACACGAAATCAATAAGACACGAGTTCACAGAAACTCATCTAAACTGTTACCATAATAAGACACGAATTCCAGGAAACTCATCCATACTGTTACCATAATAAGACACGAAGTCACGGACACTTATTTATACTGTTACCACAATAAGACAAGAGTTCACGGAAACTCATCTAAACTGCTACCATAATAAGACACGAATTCCATGACACTCATCCATACTGTTACCATAATAAGGCACGAATTCACGGTAACCCATCCATACTGTTACCATAATAAGACACCCATTCACGGAAACTCATCCATACTGTTACCATAATAAGACACGAATTCCAGGAAATTTATCTATACTGTTACCATAGTAAGACACGAATTCACGGACACTTATTTAAATTGTTACCATAATAAGACACGAATTTACGGAAACTCATCTGAACTGTTATCATAATAAGACACGAATTGCAGGAAACTCATCCATACTGTTATCATAATAAGACACGAATTCACGGAAACTCATCCATACTGTTACCATAATAAAACAGGAAGTCTCGGAAACTCATCCATACTGTTACCATAATAAGACACGAATTCACGGAAACTCATCCATACTGTTACCATAATAAGACACGAATTCATGGAAACTCATCCATACTGTTACCATAATAAAACAGGAAGTCTCGGAAACTCATCCATACATTTACCATAATAAGACACGAAGTCTCGGAAACTCATCCATACTGTTACCATAATAAGACACCAATTCACAGAAACTCATTCATACGGTTACCATAATTAGACACGAATTAACGGAAATTCATCCATACTGTTACCACAATAAGACACGAGTTCACGGAAACTCATCCATACTGTTACCATAATAAGACACGAATTCACGGAAAACCTGAAACTTGAAAAGAATCGTTAACTGTTTTGTGCAACCGATTTTACATGTAAGACAACGAAAAGATGAATGAAACTGATACGAAATTGTATGATACACATAAGCCCAAGTACTAGAGGCTAAGGGCCACACGAGGGCATTTCAGTTATCTTTCACCACCTCTGGGTACCTCGTCCAAACTCGGTACAAATGTTTTGAATGTCGATCTGTCAGAGCCCCACTTTGCGTTGCTGTTGGTTGCAGTGTCAGGGCTGAAAAAGTTAAGCTATACGTGCTAAATCTATTATAGAAGAGGCTTACAAGGATTAATGGGAGATAACTATATTGGAAAAATGAAGGGTCAGTATGAGTAACTATGTAAATGCATGTAAATAGTGCATATTAACCGGTACTGTAAATATCTGCTACTGTAATATACTAAATACATGATGTATGTATTATAAGAACACTATAACCGACCAGCACTAAACACTTTTATATTTCAAATACGTTACATAACGTTACGTATATTCACAGAAAAACAAAATGCCCTTCAATGTTTAAATTCCTTTTCGCATGTGAAAATTATACCGTTAATCCTGCGGTGACCGTGAACAGGTATTTTATCAGTAGACCTACTTAAAACTTTAACAGCGTAGGTTTAAATCCCACATAAGAGTTCCTATGCGTGGTTCAGCAACTAGTTCCAGTAACTGTCGCTTGTTATTAGGGGCTAGCGGAATTTGGATGGAATATACAAGGTAATATGCTCAGGGAATATATAACTACTTCAGCAAAGGTAGCTTTTGGAAAAATCGATTTACATTTTGAACAGGATTACGACCATAAAGATGAACTAATTTTGACATTACACATTTATATATTTGTTTGGACAGTTTGCCGTTTAGATTGGCTCTTCCACGAAGAAATATATTTCATACCAAATTGGTCGATTTTAAGATATAACTAAACACTATTATTGTATATTTCTTATATTGGCATACATGTATCTCTGTATATAAAGGGTTTACGACTTTGTAGATGAATATATGATCACTCTGTTATCATAGGTGATTTTTACGGCACGGTCCTGCAGGTTATTCTGGCCATATACTGGGGTCCAAGTCAAATACGTTTAAATACCATAATAAGACACGAATTCACGAAAACTTATCTATAATGTTACCTTAATAAGACACGAATTCCAGGAAACTTATTTCTACTGTTATCATAACAGACCCAAATTCAGGAAAACTTATCTATAACGTACCATATAAGACACGAATTCAAGGAATCCTATCTATACTGTTACCATTATAAGACACGAAGTCACGACACGGACAATTATCTTTACTGTTTCCATAATAAGACACAAATTCCAGGAAACTTATTTATACTGTTACAAAAATTAGACTCGAAGTCACGGAAACTCATCAACACTGTTACGATAATAAGACACAAATTCCAGGAAACTCATCCATACTGTTACCATAATATGACACGAATTCCACGAAACCTGTCTAAACTGTTACCATAAGAAGACACGAGTTCACGGAAACTTTTCTATAATGTTGCCATAATATGAGACGAATTACAGGAAACTTTTCTATACTGTTACCATAATAAGACACGAATTTTCGGAAACTCATCCATACCCTTACCATGATAAGACACGAATTCACGGAAACTCATCCATACTGTTACCATAATAAGACACGAATTCCAGGAAACTTATGTATACTGTTACCATAATATGACACGAATTACAGGAAACTTTTCTATACAGTTACCATAATAAGACACGAATTCACGTAAACTCATCCATACTGTTACCATAATAAGACACGAATTCACGGAAACTCATCCATACTGTTACCATAATAAGACACG
>JAQQZZ010112714.1:0-15243 GCA_030265115.1 Mopalia vespertina | reverse complement strand
GATAGATCCTACCACTGGTAACGTGACAGTTCTCAAGAAAATCGACAGAGCAGATATTCTACAGTCTTTCCCAAATGATCTAGTTATTATTCAAGTCAGAGCAAATGATGGGAAGTACTTAGTAATCACACAACTCAGGGTAAGTTTAAATTATGTTGTTGAAACTGACCTCGATAAAGTTGAGTTTGATCCTTGTGTGCAGGATGCATTAACTGAAATTCATGTTTAATTTATCTGACAAAGCAATACAGTGTTGCTTTGCCAAAAAAAACAAAAAAAACAAAAAAAAAACAAGGGATACTGTAGAGCAAGTTACATGTTTTTCATTAATGGTGTTCCCTCATTCGTCGAGATTCTTCGCAAAAGCATGTTTAGTTTTAAAGCTAGAATTCAATGTTCTGACAATGTGCTTCTCCAACAGGTTTGTAACTGGGGCATTATAACCTATCATCAACGATGCAGGCATTGTGTTACAAATCTCTGTACCTTTTTGATTTTTTTCTTCACATATACTAGTATATATTTAATGTTGTATATGGAAAATGACAGTTGAAATAAAAAATGAAACGATACATGTTAGATCATCGCAGCGAATTTTATATTAAGTTTTACCTTTACTGCCGTTTTTCAGATAACCATTTTGGAGGTTAACAAATTTGCTCCTCGATTCAATGATTCTATCATCAATACTTCTGTGGACGAGGAATTGTCAGGTGTTGACGTGATTCAAATTACAGCTCAAGATGACGATGTACCTAAACAACAGTTAATTTATACTCTGATCAATTCATCGATTCCAAGTAAGTGGAATCCCTTTACGCTTACCTTACTGCAGGTAAACGATTTCATGTCTCAGGTAAGACTGACTCATTAGTGATAGCGTTATAGGCTGTGAGAAAGCAATGTTACCGAGTTTAGGTTTGGTCCCCAAATAAAACCGATGTGTATTATTGTACATATATAAAACGATTGGCTACCATGATCGTTACTGCTGCATCTCGAGAATCAAGTAAATTATGCAGTTGAAAAACAAAAAACTAAACAGCATGTTCGAGATGAATAGATTATATAGCAGTATATTTATAAGCACATCAGGGTTTTAAAACAGATGTCAGTATTAAGACAGGAAGATTTTCATCTTGAAACATAAATTTTACGATTGTTTAGTTTACTTTGTTTAAATCTTAGAACTCGTTTTAAAGACTCGTTAACTAGAGGTGTTTAAGATGAAACTTGATCAAGTATTAAATATTTTTAAAGAACATAAAATTATGTGACAAAAGGTATGAATTTTGTAAACGTACAGCATTTACAACACCTGTTTGTTTTTTCCAACAGATGTATTTTCGGTGAACTCACAAACTGGTCAGGTTCGATTGGAACAGTCAATAGACCGAGAAGGAATGACCACTGATTTCGTGACATTATTTGTCGAGGCTAAAGATAGTGGTAACCCACCTCCACAAAAATCAACAACAGTTACCATCCGTGTCAGAATTAATGACATTAATGACAACAAGCCGAACTTCGGTCAGGACTTTATCGAACTGCAGATAGCTCAGGTATTCAACAACAGCACGTTTGTGAACATTAATATACACCTGTTGCACTAAAGGAAATACAAAGCCGGGTAATCTGCCCATGTTTTCAAAAATGTGCATATCAGTTTTCGCCAAAACTGCTTCTTTGACACACATTTTACAGTACATTGAAACCGTATGTATGGATAACATAGATACGACTTATTCCAAGGTAAAACACCATAACCTAGCTATTGTTGCTAAGTTGCCAAGTTATATCTAAAGACTACGCACGAAGCAGTGCTAGCAGTTTCTTGATATTTGAAACTAATATGTATGTTCATCCCTTTCAATATGCGGTGCATGTTTGTTCAATGTGATCCTGGATTGGGATTTTACGTTTAACACAGGAACAACACTGTGATATAATCGAAACCATATTAATCCATCTGTTTCAGAATTTTACCGATGGCGATATTTTCAATTTGCCAAAGGCCACAGACTCTGATGTAACGAGCGTTGTACGTTATGAACTCTCTGATAACGCCATGGAATTCTTTACACTAGACCCCATACTTGGAACCTTGTCAACCCGTACAACCTGTGATTTGAGTTGTGTAAAATTGGTGGATTGTCATTACATGACAGTAAGTTGTTGGGTTTTTTTCCAATAAAACTATTAAAGTTTGGAAGCAGCAAGGGAATCGAATTCCAGAACATCAGAAGCAGTTATCAAATCACCAGCGTTAAATGCCTGCCGGGAAGCCAAGACCACTTCGGCCAACCAGCAATATTCAGTGTCAGATTTCCGTATTGTCGTCCGTCCGCAACCTTTTCTGAACTTTAATTTGTTTGTTGAAAGTAACAAAAAATGACATCACATTATGGTATTGAAATAATATGGTAAAATCTTACTTGTTTGTCTAAATGTATATTTGTGAATATTTTCAGTTCACCTATTCGGCATTTAACCCCAGTAACCCAGCAATGAGTGACAGTTTGAAAGTAAACTTGACCTTGCTAACTGTACAAGGCACTAAAGCAACCACAGCTGATATTCCTGCCTGTTCTGATGCCACTACACCTAATGACAATGATCCAAAATTCGACAAGCCTCAGTATTCTGTTGATGTAGAGGAAGGTGTTTCGCCGGGCAGCGTCATTATTAAGCTCAATACAACAGATGCTGACTTCGGAGACAGTGGAAAAGTCATATACTCTATAACAAACTCCACGGATTTCGGTGTGAATGAGAATGGAAGCATATCCACACGAGTGGATTTAGATTATGAAACCATTACAGACACATTGATCTGTATGGAAGTTGTGGCAACCGACAGAGGACAGCCTCCACGTTCGGCCTCTACGGTGCTGTGTGTAACCATTTTGAATGTGAATGAGCACAGTCCTTCGTTTGGAACCAACACATATTTATCATCTGTTATCGACAAAGACCCCATTAACACGTTTGTATTACAAGTTACTGCTTCTGACAATGATGCAAATTCAAGGCTTACCTACGAGTTCGACTCACCAAGCGAGTATTTCAAAATTGACCGTTTTAATGGAAATGTCACAGTTGCTAAAGCCATTGACAGAAAAGATGCGTTAGGGAGTAGTACCAGAAACTATGTTTCTCTGCGGATCCGTGCCTCTGATGGCCAGCTCTCCTCAACCGCAGAACTGCAGGTAAAGTATATGCTCATGATCCGCAGTGTTGTTATAATAATAAGATGAAGACGAATGCCACTCCGAAAATTTTAATATCGGTATTCAAATATATACTGTGTCAAAAAAGAAACGCATAGGCGAAGTATTAATAGAATTATCTCTTTAATACAAAGCGGGATAATTCAGAAACTTTGGCTTGGTATTGTCCTGCTGAATGAGTTCTCTGTCTTTCTGTCGGGATGCAGAATTTCATCCCGATAGCGTACGGGTTGCCTTGTACAAGCACCAATTCGGTTCTGTCTGTGTAGGAGATGGTTCCCCACATCACGACACTGCCTCCACCAAATCTGTCAACGCAGTTGTTGGCAAAACGTTCATTGCTGCGCCTGTATATGCGTTGTCGTCCATCATGTCTCTGTAAAAGGAAACGTGACTCGTCGCTGAACCATACTCGCCGTCAGTTTCTCAAGTTCCAGCTCTGTACACTCGTGCACCAGCGTACGAGTAAACGTCGATGATGGCGTTGCAGAACGGAGCCAACGTATGGTCTCCTAGCCTCTAAACCAGCTTCTCGAAGTCGGTTCGAATGGTTGGTGCAGACACCAGTCTCAAACCAGGTACTTGCCCAGGTGTTCGTTGCTGTGGTAGTTCGGTAACGCAAGTGATGGACACGGATGCAGCGATCTTGTGCTACAGATGTTATGCGAGGTCTACCACTTCGGGGCCGGTCTTCTGCGGATTAGAATCGCTCAAACCGGTTGGAAGACGTGAAATAGTGCTCTGTCTGACGTTCATGTGCCCTGCGACTTCCGACCGCGATTCACCTAACTGGAGGCGGCCAATCGCAATGTTTCGATTCGCAAGGTTATGTCTCGGCATGTTGTAACTGGTGTACAGTGAAATAAGAAATGCACATCATTGCCAGAATTGCAGGTTTAAATACCCATCACCACCCCAGTATTTTCCCCAAGTTTCATTTGCATTTGTCAAAATCTGAATATTTCATGTCCCTTAACACAAAATTCCGAAGAAACGCGCCACAGTGTATTTGGCCATGTTGCCCCATTCCAGAAGCATTGAGAAACAAAATCATCCATGGCTATTGTACACAAGAAACGATATTTTTGTTAAAATTCAACAATTTCTTATGACATTTCACCTATGCGTTTCTTTTTTGACAGAGTATATTTGACGTACATCTTTGGCTGCGCTTGTGTACTAATTAATATATGAGTATATATAAACTCAATATATAATTTTTATCTATCCCGTATCATTTAGAAAACGAGATTCATAAATAACATTTGCGTTCAGTCATAATACTGATTATTTCAAAACATTATATGAATGCTTGTCGTCATATTGAACACGTTTTTTGTTTACAGGTCACAATAGTTGAGAAAAATGAATACGCTCCAGATTTTGGAGGAACATTTTTCGAAACATCTATCCTTGAAGAATCCGTTGTGAACCCCGTCTTTACGATTAGAGCAACAGATGGCGACAGGGTGAATGAAATAATAACATATAGTATTGTCAACTCCACCTTACCAGGTAAGTATCATCAGATGAAGTCATCCCTTAAGGAAAGCATCAGCAATGCTATACAATTTTACCTGTTGCGACAAATGCTCATGATATGATAACTTGAGATTTTGTTTAATTGTGGCTTTACATATTTTTTATCTTAATTTTTTTTTTCTCTCATATAAAGGGGCGCCAGCCCAAAATGGTGAGAGATAGCCCGCTCGGCGTCACTGGAAGCAAACAATGACACGATATAAGACAAGTGTACACATATAGTGCTCGATTCCACTGCAAAACAGCTTGGAGTCGGACCCTAGGACAGCTGAAAATTCCCTCCGACTATGGAGGTCTGATGCTGCCATCACGTTTTCGCTTTGTCGTGCCAAGTAACCGATATTTCGCGAAATGTGACATGCGAGAAGATGTGAAAAAATGTATTATTTTTAATTCTGTTGATTGACCTAAAATGTGATAATTTTTCCACTGTTTGTTTCAGGTGTATTTTCAA
This sequence comes from Mopalia vespertina, assembly GCA_030265115.1. Lineage (NCBI taxonomy): Eukaryota > Metazoa > Mollusca > Polyplacophora > Chitonida > Mopaliidae > Mopalia > Mopalia vespertina. The sequence continues at coordinate 10,017 of JAQQZZ010112714.1, read as the reverse complement.
TTGGGTCGCAGTCCGCTGAGATAGTAATCAATAGAGCATTGGATCTTGAAGTTTTAGATCAAAGCTACATTGATCTGGTTGTGGTTGCTGTCGACAGTGGCCGCCCACCGCCACAGCAATCTTCCACCGCCACCGTCAGAGTGTCTGTAACTGATATCAATGATAACCCACCCTCCTTTAACGTTGGAGTGTACATCGCAGAAATATACCAGGTGAGCACTAATAGACAATCAGGATGAAAATGATGAAGTTGCTTTGTTATTACGGTTTGTTAACACGAGTCCGCTTTCTCCCCTCCCACCCCCCCCAAAAAAAAAAAAAGCCATGTCGAGGTTATATGTATTATAACACTGCTACAGTTTCTTCAAAGAGTGCTTCTAAATTATTGTGTGTATCATTGACATTACTTATCTAAACAACCGATAGGATCCCCCCTCTTCTCCTCATCAACCACAAACCTCATACATATTATTGTTTTGTTTGTGTATACGGATAGTTTTGTGGTGAACAAAGGAATGGAAAAATACAAAACAAAAACGGAATTAAGTCAGATAATAGTAAATTATTCCTTTGTAGAATTTCAGTTCTGGAGATACGGTGATTATACCCACCGCCTCCGATCCTGATGTGGATGGTCATATCCTATACTCTATGGATCCAGCAGATCCTCGGTTTGAAGTGGATTCCAATACTGGTGTGCTGCAGATACGTCAAAATTGTGGAGGGGACTGCATGCAAATTGAAGATTGCTATTATGGACAGGTAAATTGAGATCCATTTTATCGTTGTTTTTTTTTTTACAAAGGACGAACAACCTTGTCCGTGGCGGCACCAAGGTAAAGTCAGAGCGGGCCACATGCGTCAAATAGTAATCCCTTAGCCCCCATTCAGTGTGTCTAACATGGATGAAACTTTTACCGGATAATGTTTTGTATTGCGTTCGATTGTGATGCGTCTCACTTAATTTTATACATGCATGTACAATTTTCAGACGTTCCGCATTTTGTCGCAATGTGGTTCAGAATCTCAACGATTAGATACTTTTTTGTACAACAATTATCACGAACTGCAAGAGAATTTAAGAAATTCTGTGCAATTTCAACTAAGTTGTCCTTAACTAGGAACATAAATTGCGTAATATAACTATTATTATTATTATTTCAGTTGGTTATTAATGCCTTCAATGCTGACAACCCCTCTATCAAAGCAACACTATTAGTGACTGTGAACCTCCTGACCACAGAAACAGACGGGAAGATTGTTTCCCCCACAGGAAGTATGTTTTTACTGAAACAACCTTATCTACAAATAGTACATAATTGTAACCGCGTTCCATTGTTTGTGAGCAGCCACCCCCCCCCCCCCCCCCTTCTCACCCCTTGTCCTGTACCCCTCTTAACAAGTCAAGCTATAAAGACCTATTAAAAACCAATCTCTAGGGGTTAATCTAGGTTATGAAATGGCCCATCCGTGTAAAAGATGATCGACATCCCTGTGCCAGTGTGATTAATTTTTCGTGCAGCTATTCGCAGGGTATACTTGAATTTGTCATAACTTTCATGACAGATATAATAGTAGTCTTCCGTATAGACGATATCTTGTTTTCGTCTTTCGTTTTGGCTCCTCATTTAATCGCCTGTGAACATTGTTTCCAAGGAAGGTAACTCAGATGAAATCCCATACCCGCTACTTTTATCCTATAATGACTCGTAATGTCTATAAGGTGACCACTGAATTAATTCTTTACCACAATTTTATGCCAAACGATTGAGTAAGTCCCTATATTTTGTATTCCTTGTCATTCCAGCATTAGTTCCATGTTCACAAGCTAGACACCCAAATAAGAACGATCCTAAGTTTGACCAAAATGACTATACGGCAGATTTAGAGGAAAATTCGCCAGAAAATGAAGTAGTTGTTGTTGTAACAGCTACTGATGACGATTTCGGAAACAGTGGTAAAGTCACGTATTCTATCACAAATTCTACGGATTATGGCATCAACGATAATGGTGAGATTTTTGTTGTGAATCCACCGGATTACGAAGACCCGAGCAAGAGACGAGATTGTTTCCAGGTCGTTGCCGCAGACAGCGGAACTCCACCGAGGCAAACTTCTACGGTTGTCTGTGTCAACGTACTTAACTTGAACGACAACGATCCGGTTTTTGCTAAAACCAACTACCAGGCTTCAGCTCAAGATGGCGACACGCCTCCGAAATTTATAGTACAGATAACAGCTACTGATGAAGATCCGGGTACCGGGCTGATTTACAGCATTGATGGTGGGAATCCCTATTTCCAGATAGACCCAAACTCGGGTAATATCACAGTGTCCAGAGCACTCGACCGGGCGCAGATAGAGCGTGATACCGGAAGTAGTCTGGTGCCTCTGACCATCATGGCCACTGACTCACAGAACATAGTTTCAACAATGCTACTGGTAAGGATAATTTACCATAACATATGTTTCATTCTAAGCAAGCGCGACTTACACATATATTTAATATATATTGCATGAATGCATGTCTATTTTTGTAGTTAATTAGAAATTATCATTTCTGGGTTTGACCAGTAGGAAAATGCGAAAAGACGTACGGCACTTACAATGGAAAGTAGAATGTACAAGAGTAGTGCAACTCAGAACTCAATTAAATTTTTAAAAAATAAATAAATTGTAAATTTTACGTTGCAGATATCAATTTCGCGAAAGAACGAACATTCTCCAAAGTTTACTGCAGAGCGTTATGAGACCGCTGTCGACGAAGAGTCTATACAAGTGAACATGATCCAGGTTGAGGCGTCTGATGACGATCTTCCAAAAAGATCGATTGATTATTTCCTTCAGCCAAGCAATTTCTCAGGTATAGTGCACTCAGGAAGCTCATTGCAAACTCACTATATTTGGTGGAGTTTATGATTGTCAACAGCATCCTAGTTTTTAGCTAGCAATATCACAGCACTCTAATCAGCATTATAATATGAGAACTACTATGATATCTACAAGTTACCAATAACAACCTGAGGTTAAGATCTAGTCAGTGATTTGCCTCTCAGAGCTTATCTAGAGTTATGACGTTACGATAACCGAATGACATCCCCTAGCGAAATAATCTTATCTCTTAACAGCAAGGGTGGACCAATCCCATACTTTCAACAGCCCTCTGGCTAAGGGCAGTTTGTTTGGAGAGTAACAATGTTGTCTTTACTAAGCACTGGAGGAAAATTAACTTTTCAAGAGTATAAAAACATTTCACATATTATGCTGTATAGAAGTGTCATTAATTGTTGGAATACACCGCCGTCAAATATGATTGATCAATCAATCAATCATATTTGTAACATGGTTTATGTAGACAATATTGCAAATTAACAGATAAACGTTAACAAAATCTTTTTTTTGAATTCTCAAAGCTTGAAATACTATTGTTCGCAAAAGTAACAGTTTTAAAGCTATGTTTTTGGAAAACCCGCAACAGGTAATGTTAAAGTATAGGCAGAATGCCTTTTTTGCAAAGAGGCGTCATTCTGTTTCCATAACGTCATAAAACAAAATCACCGCATTTGTTGATATATCTCTGCCAGTGGGATTAATCTAAGGATTACAATACAAGTGAATGTAGTTTAACTCTATGGAAGGCGATATTGACCTAACATTTGGCAACAATCAGTATAACTCTTTGCGTGTTTTCAACCTTGTGCCCGTCAATTGATGATTCAATTTGGCCTTCTATACAGTAGAACTTATATGTAAATGGTTCAAGAAAGGGTCTGTTTGGAATGAAAACCTAAGGAGGATTTCACCGGAATTATCTTACAACACTATCTTTCTTATGGATCACAAGCTCCTTTAATTTGCATTCTAACAGAGTGATGTATAGTAACGATTTCAGGAGAATCTTTTTGTGTACGGATTATTGACTGGTCGACTTCCAATTTTTTCGACTAATCAAAGTACAGCAAATAAAGAAAATCCCCTTTTGCCGTAACAGTGAATCGTCATAAACAATCCTAGTAGCATGTAATGTATAAAAAAGAGCTTCTTCTTACATAAGTTAAAGTTTCAATCTAAATTACCAGGTAATGGCACCATGAACAGTTAATATTGTCAATTTTGATTTAACTATTTATTTATTTACCATTATATATTTGCAGATCACTTCTCCATAGATCGAGTCACTGGGCAGATATCTGTCACTAAAACATTTGACAGGGAAAGTCTGGGTGCGGAAACAGTGGAGGTAACTGTCGTTGCTGTTGACAGTGGTGACCCTCCTCCTAAACTTTCCTCCACAGCAACTGTGGCCATCCGCATCATGGACATCAACGACCATGCGCCACAATTCGCTGAAAATAACTTTGAGATTCGTTTATACCAGGTACGTTTCAACTGATAATCTCTTAGTATTTAATGGTATGACCAGGTACGATATGCTGATATTTCCAAAAGGTCGGTGTCAGACCTTGTCACGTTTTAATACCGCATTTCGGCTGTCTAGCAGAGATCAAAGCGAAATACAAACGCATAGGCCTGTCAAATACCTGCACAACTATTCAAAACATGTAGCCACTGTCTTAATTCCTCGATACATAGCGGTGAAAATTGTCCTTATAACACTTATCTCCGATTGTAACATCTGTGATATAAAATTTCTTGCTAACTTCCTTCGTTAAATAAAAGTTGAATGTATTTCACTGTTCTGGCCATGGACAGAGGGGTGGTTTCATGTAACCTTGTAGTGTCGAAAGCTCGAACTAAGAGTGCTATCTCCTCCTGGTTTGACAAGAAGTATGGCTCCAATGTGAGGAAAAGAGATTCCCGACTGCCTGACCTTGTCTCGAGAAGTTGGGTTACAGCAGGCTAATTATAATCTTACATGTATATTATTGAATATTTCACAATAATTATTGGTAACAGCTTATATTACGGAATCTACTTGCTGAACCGACTGCTGGCACGCCATTTAAATAATGAGAAAGGTGCAATAATGAGATAACTGTCATGAGGATTTACTCCAATTTCCATTCACTGATATCTCTACGAAATGTGTACTTGTTATTTGAATGTTAAAAGTTATCTCTCATTAGACGAACAGGTTCGTTTCAGGCGATTGTCCAAAATGAAGTTTACTACCTCGGGATCCCACAGAGACCTATAAAGTGGATACTATTGCAATGAAAAATAAATGCATACAGCGAAAAATGCCTGGATCAAAACGTTATTTTTGAAGACATAAAATCTTACCCATATGTTTATGCATCCAGTAATGTGTCATTGGAAATGTATTTTTCTCAGAATTTTACGTCTGGCATTTCACGGCAACTCCCGCGAGCCTCCGATGCTGATTTGGGGCAGAATGCTGCTGTAGCTTATGAACTGTCATCTGGAATCGGCAACTATTTTGACTTAGATCCAAGCACAGCGCTGTTGACGACCAAAAGAAACTGCGGACAATGTGTGAGAGGCACGGAGTATGAGTGGATTGTGGTAAGCACGGTCACATAGAAAACGATTGCCACCATTAACGAATTAGTGAAGCTAGTTCACAGTTAAAAATGTAGAAATGAAATACAAAATATTTAATGAGTTCAGAGTTTAGTGCATCTCGGAGAATCATTATAATTCATCATTGACACCCTGGTCTAAATACTCTCATAGAATTTGCAGTTTTCTTTGTTTCTGTTTTTTTTTTGGTTACTTCACTTAGCATAAGGGTGTAACTAATGACAGACTTCTTTCTCGTGTCCTTCCTTAATAAAACAAACATATCTATTTATTCGTCGACTGTGCCACTTCACGATTTCAGACAGAAGTGCTTGCTGTGACATGATATTTTGAAGTCACACTATAGGAAACTCGAATCGGAATAACCAATTCCTCATTTAGGGAAGTATACTGTTGTGCTGAATAAAATCTGCAACCCTTAATGAGGTAGATTGGCGGTTGTTTTTTTTGTAAAGTTTTAATTAAAATGCATTTTTTTATATATCATATGTATCACCAAGGTATATGTATATTTCAGTTCACCGTGACAGCCTTTAATCGTGACAGACCGTCTGTGACGGATCAGTTACAAGTGACGGTCACGCTGTTTCCTAATAACAACGCATCGACCGTAGATCCAATAGTCGGGGAAGGTAATTACATCATTTTTAACATAATGTACATGCATCTGCAACGACATATGTCAGGCCTAACACCTTGCATATATCAGACCTTGTGTCAATTATTAAACCCTTTGCATTTCAAACATTAAACTCGTATCCTTATTTACCTTTAACTTTTTATACATATTTATTCAAAATATATATTTTATAATTCGACATCTTTAATTCCACCAACAAAAATAAAGCCTTTCTCATACTATATTATTACAATCTGTTTATTTCCAGTTAAGAAGAGTAAAACGGTAACCGTGAATATAGCCACAGCCAAGGTCTCAGACTTAGTGTTTGACATAAACTCTATGATTGAGGAAGGAACCTATAACTACTCAATCAGCACCGATAACAATGTAAGTGGCGCTCACACGTGTATCTTACAGAACACAGTACATTTTATTTACTGCAGACGAATTCTTTTTTAAGTTGGCAGAATATAGTTTTGTAGACTTACAAATGCGTTTTCGTCTCTTTGAGTTTTTCTTTGTTTGAGTTGATTTGTAGATCCATTCAGTTCTCGAGCTTATTATCTTAAAAGTATAGTCAATTTAAAAGGCGAAAATTGTAAATAAATTGTTGTGGGTTCTTTTTTTCAGACGTATGTTTACTTTGAACTCCAGCCCCAAGGTCACATAATATTGACCCGGCTACCAGATATCAGTCAGAAGACGTTTACAATGATACTGACGGCTATATTGGGAGGATCCAACCCACAAAACATGTAAATATTACATTTATCATTTATTAACCAATCAACGCCTGTTGTTTTCACTGACACAGTACCAGCAAATCTGTGTTTTTTCTACGCTCATGAAGCAGCGGGGTTTTTTTTACATACAAATAATTTTATTCCAGACCCTGAAAACGTTAGACAGGTTTGTCGTCCCGGGTACAACTTCTTTCTTTTAAAAGGGGCGGTAACAGAGAAACAAAAGCCGCTGATTCATCAGTATATGGTATATCTAAAAACTAAGATTTCATAGCTGAAGCAAATTATTAAGGTCGTCCATTATTTAATTTATTTGAGAAACCACCGACCATTTTAACTGACAAGTTTTATTTTTAATTTAGTTTGCGTTTTTTTTTTATTGTTTCCTGTGCAAAATAGCTAAAACACTACAAACGTTTACCCTCAACCTGGCTTAAAATATTAAGGTTGTGTGTTATTTTACTGGTTAAGTACATTTATGTTGTGGTTTGTATAATTATTATAAGCTATCCCAGAATAACATGTTACTCTTTATAGAATACAAATTTAGCAGCAGTATTTCTAAGTCATATGTCTATGATGCTGTTTTATATTTGCAGCACTATTAATTTGGTGGTGAATATAGTGAACGACACATACTTGGACGAGTCGGGTGAGTTCCAATCAACAGCACCTGGTTAAATAAATCCTACATTACCAGTCGGTAATGCAGGTCCACCTTAGGCCAGAAGTGGAAATGACAAGAACACGGATTGCTTGTATAAATTATGCATTTCTGTTGTTGTTATATTGGGCCTACTGTTAGCTAATGAATGAACTGTCAATTTGAATTTAACTAATTTAAATACCAAAACCACTTGACGGGGGTGAGAAACAACATGTTGTAATCGTGAATAAGCCACACAAAAAAACCCAATCGTGAAAACAGTTGTCTTGTAATAAAACTGTTTTTGTTTTGAATTATCACTCCTGCGGATAAAACCGTAATTTTACATCCAATAACCTGAATTGTTCGTTTGCTTGATAACGGTTTTAAGCTGCGTTTAAGTTTATTTCACTCATATGAAGGCGTACCAGCCGAATGACTAAAGAAAATATCTACACGCAACTGAGAATAAGCACGGAAAAAGACAGGACACTTACAGAAGACAAAACAAATACATCACGCATAGATCGCCTACCCGATGGCTTTAGCTCTGATTGCATAGCACTACAGGGAAGCTCCGTCCCAACTGATCTGAACTATTATTGTCATTTTTTTTAGCATTTTTAATCTTTGGTTCGACATAAACTTAAAATCGTCTGTTCAGATTGTTTATATATTGTATTTCTATATTTGTGTGCAACTCTGTTTGGACTTAATTTTGCGATCGATCGCAAAGTATCACTTTTAGAAGGTTTCTTTTTTCTTAAATTAAATTTGATTGAAAGTCTTTTTTTACCTTCAGGTATTGCTGCTATTTCGGCGATCTGTGCCATCGCTCTATTGATCATCATACTGGCTATTGTACATATCATCTGGTGGAAAACGTAAGTTACTCACCTTATTTAAACTACTGAGGAAGTACACGTTTGGTTATAATGCTGTTATTAGACACATTTTACCTTTCAGGACCAAGCATGTTTTATCTGTTTTATAGGTCTATATATTATTTCTATGTTCAAGTTAGGTGAAATCAAACCTGACTTCGCTGTAGTCGCTTATTTAACAAACTGTACTGACTAGGAATCTACTGTCATGAATTATCGGCTATTTATACATGGAAATCCTTCTGTAACTAATAAAAGAAGGGAGATATGTTGAGGATGGCCAATAGATGGAGTGCTTCAAATGAAATCAGTTACGTCAAGTCATCAGGGGCGTTTCAGACTGTAGTTGTTTTTGTAGTACTTTATGTCCCGGTCGTTTATGTTTGTAAAATAACTTTGTCTAGAACCAATCAAAGTTTGTATGAAGTTTCAGACCGGAAGGGGGTCATCTGCGGCAAACCTCCCTTACTTTATCAGCGTCTGATTATCACCCCGAATTCATGAGCTTATCGTAATTGAAGAGATATTTGACGTCCATGTGTTCTGTCTCTCATAAAAAGTCTCCCATGATTTTATTCGATTTAGATTTGATCCTAACTTAAAGCTGTGGCGATTTACTGCATGTGGTTTTATTTCTTTCTTTGAAAAGAAACCGTATGATTGTGTAGCAATGAAGGAACTTAATTCTCCAACAAATCAAAACTCGTAATATTTGATGGTAGTAGCTATTTATACCACCGTCGGTTAAGTGACAAATCCTTCAGCTCGGCGTTAAGCACCACTCAATCAAACAGTTGTTCTTGATGCACATCTTTGTACTTTTTAGGCATTAAAATTGAATACCAACGGCAAATAGTTAATCAATATCATCTAATTAATTCATGCTATCCAACAAAGGTAAAACATGTGTCGACCATGAAGAAATATCCGTTTTAAAAAAGACTTATTTAATCGTATTTTATGTTCTTTTTGACAGACGGCACAGGAAAAGTACATGTAAGAAATTGTTGTTGTTGTCTGTTTCTTACCTTGCATGTGTGTTGGGTTATTGTTGTTCATAAGCATGGCAACTTCTAATAATAGCCTTTACTTAGATAATAGTTCATTTATTTTCTGTTATGTAGACGCCACAAGAAAGACAAGGAGGAAGTAGTGGAAGATGAGGCAGCGACAGGCTGTTGTTGTGGGAAACCAATCGTAGCCATCGTAAGTCAAGCGATTTTAAAACTTTGCAATGATGTTTAGACCTGAAACAAGAGCCCGAACTTTTTAATACTGCTGCCGCTGTTGTTGTTCCTTTTTCGCCCCGTTCTTTGACATAACCGATATGGGAAGGAAACAAAAAGCAAAAAAAAAAAATAACTTTAAAATTATAGAACATGCCAAGTTGCTAGAAGACCTTTCGATGGTATGATTTTTTAAATTTATTTCGTTGCAGATGAAATAAAACGCAATTGCGCAAAATGTCGCCCTTTTTTAATGACATCACATGCGTTTATTCTTTTTGACTTGGCCACGGGGAGAAAACTCCAATAATAATGAGCCGGCTGAAGTTGGCTCCCAGTTCCCAGTTCCTTATTCGCCTGAAGTTAGTTCCCAGTTCCCAGTTCCTTATTC
>JAQQZZ010112703.1:2131-15243 GCA_030265115.1 Mopalia vespertina | reverse complement strand
GATAGTTATGAGTGGTAGGTAGCTGAATGGTGTACGAGATAGTTATGAGTGGTAGGTAGCTGAATGTGTAGGAGATATTTATGAGTGGTAGGTAGCTGAATGGTGTAGGAGATAGTTATGAGTGGTAGGTAGCTGAATGGTGTACGAGATAGTTATGAGTGGTAGGTAGCTGAATGGTGTACGAGATAGTTATGAGTGGTAGGTAGCTGAATGTGTAGGAGATAGTTATGAGTGGTAGGTAGCTGAATGGTGTAAGAGATAGTTATGAGTGGTAGGTAGCTGAATGGTGTAGGATATAGTTATGAGTGGTAGGTAGCTGAATGGTGTAGGAGGTAGTTATGAGTGGTAGGTAGCTGAATGGTGTACGAGATAGTTATGAGTGGTAGGTAGCTGAATGGTGTAGGAGATAGTTTTGAGTGGTAGGTAGCTGAATGGTGTAGGAGATATTTATGACTAAGTAATCAACAAAAGCAATGAAAAGGGTTGTTTCACGTTGTCATGTTAGTGTAGATAACTTACAAATTGAGAAGATATGAACTGCTGCCCATTCTATCACACATCAAGCAGGATTTAGAGGTGGATCTGCTTGGTAATTTGCTTTCACCATATGAGACTGTCCGAAAATAAGTATGTTTGAATAGTAGGGGGACACAGTATAAACATAATAAGATATAAAAGTAATAAAAAAAAAATTAAATCGAAAAAACTAGGCAAGATTAAAATCTCTCCCACAATCATGTTGACATTTGGCTAATCACAAAGTTCAATATTTGACTTTAGGGAAGCCATTGAAGGGGTTTTATTCAATTGAGTCATCAACAGTAAAATCATCATCATACATGGTCATGAATTTCAACAGTAAAATCATCATTGTCATGAATTTCAACAGTAAAATCATCATTGTCATGAATTTCAAACTTTTTAGTAATTAAATCTAGAGGAGCTTCAGTGTTCCTAAAAAGGAATGTAGTCCACTAGACTAAGTTATATTTGGATATCCAATTAAAACAGTTATTAACAAAAATTAATAAATTTTTTACAACTAAAGGAAATGTTTATCTGGAGACCATGATCACTGATTGCAGACAACAGTTCTTCTACTTCTTGTTCCTGGGGCAATGTAGGCGGGGAGGGATGGCTTCATAAAAAGCTAAAGCTCCCCCAGTTCAAGTATGATTGGCACGCCGCACAAAGCTTGGCCTGATTGTTGACTTTGTCGTCATGTATGATCAGGCCTGTGTATGATGTCATCATTTCAAGATTGCGGCTTACACATCAGCCCAATCCCTTCGTCAAATGACATGCCTTCAATTCTTCCTACATAGTACATCTATATTTGTTTCAAGCTGTGAAAACAGTTCAGCTATTTATTAATATATATTTCTAAAATATATATATACTTTCATTCCTGACACCCCCCCCCCACAGCATATAAAGCTTATAAAAAACACACACCCTGACCCCAACACACACACACCCTTAACCCAATAATACAACAAACAAAAAAAGGAACAATAGATTTTATAAAATATAAATTGCTATAGTTATAGAGTGTGACTATTTACATGTTTACTGTTCATTGAACATTCAGAGTTGAACTACAGTACACCACCTGTAGTACGGTGATCAAAACCCCTGTTAGTCCGGACACCAATAAATCAACCAACCAATCAACCAAAAGGTTTCCTCCATCCTTATCTACATGATTGATTACATCCACCAAAAACTAACAGAGAAGCTTATATCAAGTGAACGCACATAATGCCAGCACTTTGGTGGAATATACAGCATCTGGCCTGCTTTAAGAACACATTCTAAGAAATTTGCTTTCTCAAACTTTGGAAAATTGAGTAAATTTTGATTTTCCACATCCACCTGACTTGTATTGTTCAATAATCTGCCTGTATGAGGGTAGAGGTTTGTTGTCTCTTCTTCACCATACAGTCGAACATATTTCTCCCCAACAACTTGAGCCAGTAAGTTATGCTTCGGGTCAAAGTGCAACGGAGATATAGTCCCTTGAGGACCAAACCAAGCATTGACATCAACATCCTCGTCAATTTCCTTGCTAATTGAGCAGTATGTAGGTATGCTAATATCATCACGCAACTCGGGAATTTGATTAAAAAGTTGATGTTGGGCCAAATAGCCAATTTCCTTTTCACCTTTTATTCTTTCAATGAAAACATCAATAAATTCCCCAATGGTCATTAGTTTTTGTGTCCAGGAGTCTTCTGTATATTTGGAGCCTATTTCAATAGGAACTGTTCTATGGCCTGCAGTGTGTCTAATATATTCTAAACTCCATTTTCTGCTGTTTAATGCTGGCCAGTAGTCGATAGATTCCTCTATCACCACAGGTTGTTTTGCGTCCATAAAATCCCTTTTAAAAGTATCCAAGGAGGGGCAAAAATGGCATGGAACTTGGTTACAAGGTTCTATTTTTGGAACAGTGCTGCCTTCATAACTTTTAGATAATTTTCTTTTCTTACAAGCACTCTGATTGTCATTATTTCCACCAGAGCTGATTTTTGTCAGAACTTCTGAAACACAAAGCCCATCACATTCACACTCTGATTCAGAATCTGTCTTTTTAATCTTACTCTGCTTTTCTTTATCACTCCTTCCAACACAATCGACAGAACTACATGTAGGTGTCAAAAACACAACCTGAATTGCTTTGGCTAATCTAGCCAGAAGATTGTCCAGTATTGGGGCACCCATCAACAAGCCCATATCACAAGTTTTCACAGCATCTTTTGGTAAAAGAGAAATTCCTCTGGGTTTTGAACTCATGTCTTCACTTTCACTGTTTTGTAAATTTGACGAATCATTTGCAGTTAAAATACAACACTCACACAGAGCTTTAATAAAGGAAACAACCGAGTAAGCAAAACGCCATGATAAGTGCACATCTTTCCAATGACCTGTGTTTAATTTTTCCCAAATGATGTCTAAAAGAATTTTGGAAAAAGATAAACCTTTAATAATTTTACCAGAATAAAAGTTCTCCAGAAGTTGATTTAGCAGCATTACAGTTGCGCCCCCTAAATCATTTATATCATCAATTTCTCCTAATAATATTTCCTTATCTACAGGAATTAAACCCTTGATTTGAGGAAGTAAGGCATCCATGTGTTGCCTCTGTTAAGAATGCTCACACCGTTACAGTATAAATGGATTGATACACTTCACTAAACAAAACATTCAGACTGACAGCAGCACATGTCTACCTCCAGACGCATGCGCACATACGTCTTTCCTGTCTCAAGTCGAAACTCGATCAAGCCGTTTTAATGGTTAGTGGTTTTCCCCCAAACCTTTGATGTCAGTCGACTGGCTTGCTAATGATTTAAGTTCAAACCTTTAGGTAAGTGCACATTTAATTTTTGGTCTCTGAAATCATTCAAAAGGCTCGCAAGTTCACAGACACCCGGTTGCTAAATCGGTGTCCAACGACGCTAACATGGCGCTATGGCGATAGCTGTACGCAACAACAACGACAACGCCTGTATTTGACATCTCTGAAAATTGCTACCGATGTCTTCTAAACTAGTAAAGGGGAAAAAAATTAAATGATCATATATTGCTGAGTGTAAATAGCTCGGTGCTGCTGTAGAATTCGCCCGTCACACTGTCGCCTGGCTTGTATATAACTTTTTGAGAGTATTAGTAAAACAATACGTTAATTAAAATTTACAAAATCAAGACGGTAAATATTATTCGTTCGTGTTTTTATACATCATGACTGTTGTTTCGTATTTATAGAATGTGTGACACCTACTCATTCAAGACACGACAAAAAAACAAGTTAACAAACCAACCTTTAATTAGGGGGGTCACCGATTTTCTTGAAATATCTTTTTCCAGGGGAAAGTTGTGAAAAATGTTTCAAATTAAAATCAAATGATACATATTATATGTTTTCAAACTGATTAGTCTCAAAACCTGAGGAATAAATTGTTTTTCCCTTCTGAAAAATATGTATAGTGATTGACAATAGAAAACAGGTGTAGTAACGTCCTATAAAAAATAAAATATAATCAATGCAAATAATTTGATTGAACACATTGGTTTGCTATTCTAAAATTTAACATTACTAGAATTGAGACAAAATTGTTTTTGGCTATATCTCCTGTTACAGCTGAAAAATAATAATTTAAAAATACCTATCTAAATAACGATCCGATGAGGTTATAACCTGGTGAATATTTACAATGTGATGAATATTTTCAAAGTCACAGCTGTCATTTGCATCATAGGTATTTTTTAAGTTTTGATGTACATGGAGATCGTGATGCATGGAGAATGCTTTATAACAGGCAACCAATCATCTGGTGAGACTTGAATACAACAACAAATGCATCATGCATTTATACAACGTAATCTGTTGAACAATTAGACAAAAATAAATTCAACATGCACTAGTTTGCTAGTCAAAAAGAGTTGAATCCACATCCAGTAAAGACTAATAACATTTTACCGATCAGCTTAAAAGTACAAGATGATAAAAAAAACATTCTCCTGAAATTCAATTTAGACGATCGACAGGTGATCGATCGATTTGATCGTCTTCTATTTCGAGGGGAGGCCTGTTTCTTAAAACAATGCTTTTGGTAAAATGCCGTTTACAAATCACTTTTGCAACAGCATTTTGCTTCCATGGTAAAAATGTGCTAATAAGAAGGGTTGCAAGTTATATTTTGAAATATCTAATGATTATCAAAAATTCTAGATGTAGTTGTAAATATATGGAGCCGTGTTAGTCTATCATGCATTTGATAAACTAGAAAAAGCCCATTAAAAGATTTACTTGAATAGGTCATTGGGTATTAACGTACAATAACTTAAGAATATAATATCAGTACTTTTAAAACAGGAACATTTTTAATGGTTGTTGTCTTCTCACTTTCAGATGACTGATAGGTAGTGAATTTGTAATAGATAGAAGATGCCTCCGAGTAGACCATCTAAAGACAGGGAGACTGACAAGGCTAGAGTGTTAGCCAATAGATATGAAGTGATGAGGAAACTGGGCACAGGAAACTTTGGCACAGCATTTCTCTGTAAAGATAGAAGGTGTAACGGAGAACTGTAAGTACAGAGTTTAGTTTAATTATCACAAAAGCAGCACTTTCCTACAGTTACAAAATCTGTCATCTGACCTTACTAGAGTAGGTAGGTTAAGCAATTAAGTGAACACATTGCTTGTGTTAATTTATATTCAGATCTGTCAGTATCAGCACATGACTCTGCTCTTTGAACCTGTAAAGCCAATTGACTTTGTTAATAATTTTCAAATTGTAATATTTGTTTCGATCTGTTATATAAGCTTATGTATTCAATTTTTGTGAAATTTGACAAGCAAAAATTCATCATGGCCAGCATTTTGGAAGTTAGCTTGAGCGCCTTGAGCCCAATGAGGTTGATTGAGTGGTTTGCTTCTGTTTTGAGACAGCTGAACAATGGTTGTTCTTTGATGCCAAGGGGGGAGTTGTATAATTAATTAAAGCCACAGCACCTTTGGATTTGAGACTGTGCCCCATTGGGAGTCTGGCAGTTGGCAGTACCTCGAACATCTGATCCGGCTCAGAATTTCCGCAATAAATTGATTTCAGTGATACGCACGGCCCTACTGTCACTAGAGGTGTTGAGATTCTTAGGATCACAGTGGGCATGAAGTGGTTTAAAAATACAAATTAATAGCAAACTCATGAACTGCTTTTGTTTGATATGTTTATTATTTTTCCTTGTTTAGAAAATGTTTAAAGGAGATACCTATAGGAGATTTACAATTAGACGAGACAGTAGACGCTATGCACGAGGCCAAACTTCTCTCTAAACTTAATCACCCTGGTATAGTTAAGTTCCATGACCAATTCGTTGATGGAGAATTCTTCTGCATTATCACTGAATATTGTGAGGTATTTTGGTTTAATTTATTTACTTCTATCTTTCCTTTCAGTCAGATTTAATTTAATAAAAACTGATGAAAATATATATACATGTATATATTAAATATATATTGAATAAATGAAGGGAGAAAAATTTGCTTGCCTCCACCTGGATTCAAACTCGGGGACCTTTGGGTTACAGGCCCAACACTCTTCTGACTGAGCTACAGAGACTCACAGCAGAATGAGTCTCAAATTTTAACCCAGTGAAGATGGCAAATTTTTTTATCAATCCTGCATATCAGCTCCTTTGATAGTGCATTTAATGTTGACCCTCAGGGTTTTTATGGAAGTCTGCAAATCATGCATTCCTGTTAATCACTATGACATTCAAAAATATATATTTGATGTATTGATTTTTAGCTCCGGCTGTTGCATGGGTGTTTTTAGCTCTGGCAGCTGCACGGTGTTTTTAGCTCCGGCAGTTGCACGGGTGTTTTTAGCTCTGGCTGTTGTACGGGTGTTTTTAGCTCCGGCAGTTGCACAGGTGTTTTTAGCTCCTGTTAAGGTGGCGGATGGTATTGCATTTCACTAAATTCCGTTAAACAAAATGGCCATTATTACATAATTTTAGAATATTCATGACTAGATATTGTGAACATGATAAGTTGAGAATAAATTCACAGATTAACTTCAAACTTGGTATGTAGCTTCCTCGTGTTAAGACAGCGGATGGGATTACATTTCACCAAATTCCGTAAAACAAAATGGCCGTTATTAGATAATTTTAGAATATTCATGCCTGTATGTATTGTGAACACAATAAGTAGAGAATAAATTCACGGATTAACTTTAAACTTTGAAGATAGCTTCCTGCCTTTAAGACAATGGATCAGATTGAATTTCACTAAGTTCCATAAAACAAGATGGCCGCCATTGCATTATTTTACAATATTCATTACTGTATATGTTGTGAACACTATAACTCTGTAACAAATTCACAGATTAACTTGAAACTTGAAATATAGTCTCATCTTATTAAGACAACAGATGGGATTGAATTTCATCAAATTCCGTGAAACAAAATGGCTGCCAATGCTTCATTTTACCATATTCACGCCTATGTGTTCTGAACATGATAATTTTTAGATCAAATTCACAGATTAAAAGTTGTTCAAATAATATGATTGATGAACTCTGTTGTTTGTAGGAATATCTTCTTAAGGAACAATGTAGTGAAGATTGGAGACTTTGGAATCTCCAGAATCTTGATGGGTACCACAGATTTTGCCTCGACATTTGTTGGGACGCCTTATTTTATGAGTCCAGAGGTATTAAAACATGATGGTTACAACTCAAAGTCTGATGTTTGGTAAGCATGTGGATTATCTCCCCTTCAATATTATTTCCATTTAACTGGGTTTGACTGTAAAGCATGTAACAGTAGCTAATTTGTAGACTTCTGGCTCAAGCGTTAGTAGTTGCCATTCTTTGGTTGCAGAAGCTTATATGGGGAAAAACAATTAAATATGTTAGGTCCATGTAATATCATACTGTTGATTTCCCCTATGAAATCAATTCAACAAACAAACAATCGTTGTTGTATTAGGCCATCACTTAGTTGACATGATGAACACATTAAACAAGTATGAAGATGAGGGGTTTTTATGGCAATATTAATAAATGTATTGTTTAATGTTTGTTGATTGACTGTTATAGGTCTGTTGGGTGTATATTGTACGAAATCTGTGGCCTGGACCACGCCTTCAATGGAGAGAGTCTAATGGGAGTGATGTATAAGATTGTTGAGGGAGATGTACCTTCAATACCATCACACTACCCCAAGGAACTCAACCAGGTCTTTCAACAGTAAGTTCACATTCCCTTAGAATCAACTCTCCACACAGTCATTTTTTAATGATTTCAGCCTCATTTTTGTATTATTTTGGTTATACATGTTTCTTTTTTCTAACAGTGTACTTATCAAAGTCACATAATAAAGAATAAGTTTTATTGCTGGATTTCATAATATATCACTTCATGCGTAAACAGGCCTGAGCTGTAATCTTTTCTGGCATATAATTAAAATCAGTCCTCTAAAATTTTGTGAGATAATTTATTTCCCACTGCTTTGCGGATTTTACAATATAAAGCAAAAAAATTTCAATACAAACTTCAGTGATTGATCGGATTGACAAAATTTTTCGAAATCGGAAGCAAAATGCAAATTTAGACAAACATTGCAAATAATTTGGGAAACCTATAAATCAGTCCTCCTAAAATAAGTTTGCATAACAATGGAAAGACCCTGTTCAGGCCGTTCTCTCGAACAGCACTGACCTGCATTAAGTATTTCATGTTAAGTAAATTTCAACAAAACGAAATCAAAATGTTTTTGCATGCAAAAAGAAAATAACACAAAATATTATCTGTTTATTTTTTTCTTACAGGATGTTGGATAAGGAACAAAGCAAAAGGCCTTCAATGACAGAACTAACAAAAAATATCTTTATAGCCAAACACATGGAGGTAGGTTAATATTAGATCTTTTCATTCTTACTGACACCAGGGCCTGATCGGGGTCAAAAGTTTGGGCACCCGTCATCTATTTTACAAGCTACAAACAGCTTAACGGTTTTAACATTACAGCTACCCCCTTCAGATTGTGTTAACTTTGAATTAAGTCTGAAGTAACTGAGTTTAGTAAACATACACTGAATGATAAATGATAAACACCTATGGTTATAAAGAGTGATAATGTAAAACCTATTCTTACTGGTACATTCAGTTTCCTGAGTAACAACATCATCGCCACACTGTATCATTCTGCATGCTCTACTTATATGTGAGAAGAACTCTGGTATATACCAGTCAGATGATTCAATTTAGCTGGTTATTAGTGGTTTATCAGTTGATCACAGGTGTCAACTGAAGGTTGAATAGAAATTCTATACATAAGCTAACTTATAGACAGTCGCGGGTGGGGTTAAACAGAAGTGATTTCTTATTTTAGAGTGGTGTTTAGAGTGGCAAAATGTTTCTCTAAATCTTCTGGGAGCTGTGGCTAAATACCCTCTGGCTAAGGGCAGTTTGTTTGAAGAGTGACAATGCTGTCTTTACTTAGCACTGGAGGAGCCCTCTGGCTATGGGCAGTTTGTTGGAAGAGTGGCAATGCTGTCTTTACTTAGCACTGGAGGAGCCCTTTGGCTATGGGCAGTTTGTTGGAAGAGTGGCAATGCTGTCTTTACTTAGCACTACAGGCAAATTAACTTTCCAACATTATTGAATTGACTTTAAATAAGGTGGTAAAGTTTCAGAAGTAGCGCTTAAAATAAGTATTCCTTACTTTTGAATAACTGGACAACTTAATAAAAAATGGTATTCATTCTCAAAGAATTTCGTCCGTACATTTAACACAATCTATCTTGTTTTGGAATATTGTTGTACCTGCCAATTTCAGCTGCCAAACCATGGTATCCACATTTAAAATGAATTAGTAATTTCAAATGGGCATCATTTACAAATCTATCGAAATTAAACAAGTTACTTGACAATAATTCACCATTTACATGTTGGTGTAAATAGCTATACATATTTGGTTTGTCAGGTAACACAATGGTAAACACTACCTGTATGTGGACATGGACTATTTATGTGCATTTAAAATCTGTAGAAGGAAACCTTTTTAATGGCTCTGCACCGGTCCTTGATACCTTTGCTAATCAACTTTCCACTAAGGGAGCTACAATGTAACATGTGCTGAGGTCATTGTAGTTTGTAACCTCTAATTATATTAGATAAGGAAAGAGGAATGATCTATTCCCCCTTGTTGCCAGTGGATAGTATAAGGGCTGTGCATCAGAAAAGATGTCTAACCCTAAGTGTGTCTCAATCCAACTTGTGTCTGTGAGCTTACAGATTCACCAGTCGCTGTATACATATACATGAGGACCAAATTTAAAAAAGATATGGCCTTTAAGTGGTTCTATAGTTACAGTGTATGTTCATAAGAAGAAACCACACTGACAGAACCCTCCCATGTTCAAACTTCTTTGGGGTAAGAGATCATAATGGATTGTTCTGGGCAGAGCTTGATATCATCCCTTTGATCACTGAATCCAGGCACCTTTTGTAACACACACAACCTACCAATGGACTTTTGTTTGAGGAAACTCTAGAAACCTTAGTTTGGTAATAATATAATTTGCTATAACTGTTGGAGAGAATATTGTATACATTTAGCAATGCTATTCTGTAACTTTACTAACATCTGTTCACTGAGACAGGATTTCCCTCATACCTCTACTATACAGAGAGAAACCAAACATGTCCATTCTCCTCACTTACAGAAGATCAGATATAATCTGTTTAATCAATCTGAATAAACAAAAATCAGAGCAAATACATGTACCTATTTCATGAGATAAATGTGAAACAGAATAGTTACAGTGAACTCCTTGATACATGCTTATATACAGTCTACCTGTATATAGTTTCATACATGCTTATATACAGTCTACCTGTATATAGTTTCATACATGCTTACATGTATATACAGTCTACCTATCGATAGTTTCATACATGCATGCTTATATACAGTCTACCTGTAGATTTCATACATGCTTATATACAGTCTACCTGTAGATAGTTTCATACATGCTTATATACAGTCTACCAGTAGACTTCATACATGCTTATATACAGTCTACCTGTAGATAGTTTAATAAATGCTTATATACAGTCTACCTATCGATAGTTTTATACATGCTTATATACAGTCTACCTGTAGATGGTTTCATACATGCTTATATACAGTCTACCTGTATATAGTTTCATATATGCTTAGATGCATAAAATAGTGTGATACATGCTTCATACATTTTATTTACACCCTTAAGCTTAGGGCAGTTTGTTTGTAACATAACATGTTATCCTCAGTTAGCACTGGAGGGAAATTAATTTGATTGCAAACCCCTGCTTGTGGTTAGGTCAATTAAATCCACCACCATCATCTTAAAGGGATATACCCAGGAGTAGGGCATAAAACACGATCAACCAATCAATCATAATATACATGCCACAAACTCATTGAAGTTTGATCCAAGTATATAAATGTTATTTTTAGTGTTTGCATCCTGGAAGTTTAATATATGTCAAGAATTTTCAAAAATCTGAATGCCACAAAAAATATACAAGTCACGTATTTAACCTCATTTTAAAAGAAACAAAATGATCTTTAAAATCAGGAACTTCAGATTTCAGACTTTGAAGTTTTTAGATATATGTGAAATAAACTGAAGACCGTTTTAAAGAATGTGTGTGATAATGGTTTCTAACTGAGAGATAAAGGGTTTACTTTTGGACAGGTAGATGGTCTGTCAACCAGTGATTAATATAGTGGCCAGGTGGACTTTGATGGGTGTAATAAACCTGCCCAGCAGACCTGTAGTAATGGATATTTACTGGTCACTTTGCTATCTCACCTCAATGATTAATTGTCATTAACTCAGGGGTTCTCTACCACAGGTGAAAAGGGACACTTTCCATGTAACAAGTTGAATTTGGACTCTTTCTGGTGGATAGGCACTTTTCAAGAACCCAAAACTGTGACAAATGTGTATGTTTATTCTCTATCTGGGCTTTGGGAAGACCTCAAATTTTGTTTGAAATCTGTCCACTGACTGATTTAATGTCAAACCCAGATGCCCTCTGGCTGAGTGCAGTTTTATTATGACTGGCGAGTTAAACATAGAAATATATAGTAGCAACTCTGACAAAAGATAATGTATTCATTTTTCCTCAAAGTTTTGGTTTATTAGAACTCTTGATGGTTTGATCAATAAACTGAAACCTTGAGTCCAAATCTATTCATTATCTTGTTACTTGACTTGAATGAGGCCATTATGAGGGTAGTATGTGTCAAACATATTCCTACTGTCTTTACTCAGCTATGGAGGAACAGTAACTTTCTGATAGATCAGAACATTTTTCATAATTTGTTGTTGTGTTTGTGTGCTTTCTATACTGTTGGAGACAAAGAGAACACTAATTGGCCTTTATTTTAGAGCATCCATTTTTTTTTAAAGATAACTGTTGCAACCACTGTTGAGCCCTACTTTCCTTATAGGCAGCCATCAGGCCTTTAACAAACTTGGTTTCAGTACATAATTGTGGCCAGAGGGGTGTCACAGCTGATGGCGTATTAGAACATACTAAGGCCATGAGTTAAACAATAGAAAATACTATTGAGGTCATAGGTTAAACATCCTTAGTTCAGTAGTTGAAAGCCCAAGTAGAGCTATTTGAAATTGCTGAATTAAGGATTAAATGTGATAGTAGTCTGCCAAGAATGAAGCATACCATAACTATGCCATTGTAGATAAAAGGTCAGTAACGAGGACTTAACAAAAGTGTAGTAATAGCCCCATAAAACAGCACAGCTGACTTGTCATGGGTGAAATGGTTTCAGAAATGGCTGGTCTCAGGTATGGATGTTGATTACAGGTGTGTTATTCAGAGTGACAGTATGACAAGGTTTACTGCTCACTACAGGTAAACACTCACCTTTCTCAGACAAGTAAATTGAGATTTACACCTAACAAGTGTTTATTGCTGATTAATGGGTATTGTATTTATGGTATGATAATATTAGTCTAATAGAGGATTTGGTGGAGCACTGGTTTATCTCCATTCATATAATATTGGACCTGCTAACCAGAATCTGGGGATAGCAGATGGGGTTCCGGGGTTTGCATGTTGGGCTACTGGTCGATTCTTCTTTATTGTACAGCTCACAGTCAACCTCAAGTACATGCATATGAGGGATTTTACAAGGTTTCCTCTTGGTTTCCACTCTATGCTGCACAAAGCGTACGGATCCATGCAGAGTAGGGTGCATGGTGATTTTCTTCAGTCTTTACTCAAAACAACTCCAATAGAGGCAGCCATGACTGCAGCCATATGAGTTAAAATAATATAGTGGACGCTTCCTGAACCAATAGAATAACTTAGTAAAGAGTAAAAAAGAGTATAGTTGACTCTGTCTGAACCGCTAATATAACTGAGTAAAGAGTATAGTTGACATTACCTGAACCGCTAGTATAACTGAGTAAAGAGTCTAATTGACACTGCCTGAACTGCTAGTATAACTGAGTAAAGAGTATAGTTGACACTGTCTGAACCGCTAGTATAACTGAGTAAAGAGTATAGTTGACACTG